>SJYG01001377.1:309283-320035 GCA_006410535.1 Litocranius walleri
GCAGGAACATAGAGCCATGAGCATTAATCTACAGGCTGCCCAAAGTCACACCAAACCCATAGACACCTCAAAACTAACTACTGGACAATTCATTGCACTCCAGAGAGAAGAAATCCAGCTCCACTCACCAGAACACCAACACAAGCTTCCCTAATCAGGAAATCTTGACAAGCCACTCGCCCACCCCACCCACATGGAGGAACCTCCACAATAAAGAGGAACCACAAACTGCCAGAATACAGAAATGCTTCCCTGGTGACTCAGATGATAAAGCATCTGTCTACAATGTGGGAGAGCTGGGTTTGATCCCTGGGTTGGGAAGATACCCTGGAGAAGGAAATGGCAATCCTCTCCAATACTATTGCCTGGAAAATCCCATGGACAATGGAGCCTTGTAGGCTACAGTCCATGGGGTCGCAAAGAGTTGGACATGACAGAATATAGAAAGAACACTCCCAAAACAGCAATCTAAACAAGATGACAAGGCAGAGAAATATTTAGCAGGTAAAGGAACATGATAAATTCCATCAAGCCAAACAAAAGAGGAGGAGATAGGGAGTCTACCTGAAAAAGAATTCAGAATAATGATAGTAAAAATGATCAAAAATCTTGAAAACAAAATGGAGTTACAGATAAATACCCTGGAGAGAAGGATTGAGAAGATGCAAGAAATGTTTAACAAGGACCTAGCAGAAATAAAAAAGAGTCAATAAATAACGAATAATGCAATAAATGAGATTTATTGCATTTATAAAACACTCTGGAGGAAACAAAAACACTTCCTCCAAAAACACTCTGGAGGGAACCAACAGTAGAATAACAGAAGTAGAAGATAGGATAAGTGGAGTGGAAGATAGAACGGTGGAAATAAATGAAGCAGAGCGGAAAAAAAAAATTAAAAGAAATGAGGACAACCTCAGAGACCTCTGGGACAATGTCAAATGCCCCAACATTCGAATCATAGCAGTCCCAGAAGAAGACAAAAAGAAAGACCAATAGAAAATACTTGAGGAGATAATCATTGAAACCTTCCCTAAAATGAGGAAGGAAATAACCACCCAAGTCCAAGAAAGACAGAGAGCCCCAAACAGGATAAATCCAAGGTGAAACACCCAAGACACGTATTAATCAAATTAACAAAGATCAAACACAAAGAACAAATACTAAAAACAACAAGGGGAAAACAACAAATAACACACAAGGGGATTCCCATAAGGATAACGGCTGATCTTTCAATAGAAACTCTTCAGGCTAGGAGGGAATAGCAGGACATACTTTCAGTGATAAAAGAGAAAAACCTATAGCCCAGATTACTGTACCCAGCAAGGATCTCATTCAAATATGAAGGAGAAATCAAAAGCTTTACAGACAAGCAAAAGCTGAGAGAATGCAGCACCACCAAACCAACTCTTCAACAAATGCTAAAGGATCTTCTCTAGACAGGAAACACAGAAAAGGTGTATAAACTCGAATCCCAAACAACAAACTAAATAGCAACAAGATCAAACTTATCAATAATTACCTTAAATTGTAAATAAGTTGAATGCCCCAACCAAAAGACAAAGAATGGCTAAATGGATACAAAAACAAGACCCCTATATATGATGTCTACAAGAGTCCCACCTCAAAATAAGGGACACATAAGGACTAAAAGTGAAGGGGTGGAAAAATATATTTTATGCAAATAGAGACCAAAAGAAAGCAGCAGTAGCAATACTCATAACAGATAAAGTAGACTTTGAAATAAAGGCTGTGACAAGAGACAAAGGACACTACATAATGATCAAAGGATCAATCCAAGAAGAAGAGGTAGCAGTTATAAATATACATGCACCCAACATAAGAGCACTGCAATATGTAAGGCAAATACTATCAAGTATGAAAGGGGAAATTAACAGTAACACAATAGTAGTGGGAGACTTTAATACCTCACTCACACTTATGGATAGACAAACTAAACAGAAAATTAGCAATGAAATGTAAATTTTAAATGATACAATGGACCAGTTAGACCTAATTGATATCTATAGGACATTTCACCCCAAAACAATGAATTTCACCTTTTTCCCAAGTGCCCACAGAACGTTCTCCAGGGATAGATTATATCCTGAGCCATAAATCTAGCCTTGGTAAATTCAAAAAAATTGAAATCATTCCAAGCATCTTTTCTGATCACAGTGCAGTAAGATCAGATGTCAACTACAGGGGGGAAAAAAAAAAACTATTCAAACTTCCAACATGTGGAGGCTAAACAACACACTTTTGAATAACCAACAAATCACAGAAGAAATAAAAAAAGAAATCAAAATATGCATAGAAAATAATAAAAATGAAAACATGACAACCCAAAACCTATAGGATTCAGTAAAAGCAATGCTAAGGGGAAGGTTCATAGCAATACAAGCTTACCTCAAGAAACAAGGAAAAAGTAAAATGAATAACCTAACTCTACACCTAAAGCAACAAAATAGGAAGAAATGAAGAACCACAGAGTTAGTAGGAGGAAATAAATCATAAAAATTATCACAGAAATAAATGCAAAAGAAACAAAAGTGACCACAGCAAAAATCAACAAAGCTAAAAGATGGTTCTTTGAGAAGATAAATATCATAGAAAACCGTTAGCCAGACTCAACAAGAAACAAAGAGAGAAGAATCAAATCAACAATTTTAGAAATGAAAATGGAGAAATCACAAGAGACAACACAGAAATACAAAGGATCATAAGAGATTACTATCAGCAACTATAGACCAAGAAAATGGAAAACTTGGAAGAAATGGACAAATTCTTGGAAAAGTATAACTTTCCAAACTGACCCAGGAAGAAATAGAAAATCTTATCAGACTCATCACAAGCACAGAAATTGAAACTGTAATCAGAAATCTTCCAGCAAACAAAAGCCCAGGACCAGACGTCTTCACAGATGAATGCTACCAAAAACTTAGAGAAGATCTAACACCTAACCTACTCAAACACTTCCAGAAATTTGCAGAAGGTAAACTTCCAAATTCATTCTATAAGGCCACAATCACCCTAATCCCAAAACCAGACAAAAAATGCCACAAATAAAGAAAACTACAGGCCAATATCACTGATGAACATAGATGCAAAAATCCTTAACAAAATTCTAGCAAACAGAATCCAACAATATATTAAAAAGATCATACATCATGACCACGTGGCCTTTATCCCGGGGATGCAAAGATTTTTTAATATCTACAAATCAATCAATGTAATACACCACATTAACAAATTGAAAGATGAAAAACCGTATGATTATTTCAATAGATGCAAAGAAAGCCTTGACAAAATTCAACATCCATTTATGACAAAAACCCTCCAGAAAGCAGGAATAGAAGGAACATATCTCAATATAATAAAAGCTATATATAATAAACCCACAGCAAACATCATCCTCAGTGGTGAAAACTTGAAAGCATTGCCCCTAAAGTCAGGAACCAGAGAAGGATGCCCACTCTCACCACTACTACTGAACATAGTTTTGGACGCTGTAGCCACAGCAGTCAGAGAAGAAAAAGAAATAAAAGGAATCCAGATTGGAAAAGGAAGTAAAATTCTCACTGTTTGCAGATGACATGATACTTTATAAATAAAACCCTAAAGACTTTGCCAGAAAATTACTATAGCTAATCAATGAATATAGTAATGTTGCAGGATAGAAAATTAACATGCCGAAGTCCCTTGCATTCCTATACATTAACAATGAGAAAACAGGAAGAGCAATTAAGGAAACAATTCCATTCACCATTGCAACAAAATACTTAAGAATAAATCTACCTAAAGAAACAAAAGACCTATATATAGAAAACTATAAAACACTGATGAAAGAAATCAAAGATGACACGAATAAATGGAAAAATGTACCATGTTCATGGATTAGAAGAATCAATATAGTGAAAATGAGTATACTACACAAAGCAATCTATAGATTCAATGCAATCCCCTATCAAGCTACCAATGGTATTTTTCAGAGAACTAGAAGAAATAATTTCACAATTTCTATGGCAATACAAAAAACCTTGAATAGCCAAAGCAATCTTGGGAAAGAAGAATGAAACTGGAGGATTCAATCTGCCTGACTTCAGGCTCTACTCCAAAGCCACAGTCATCAAGACAGTATGGTGCTAGCACAAAGACAGAAAAATAGATCAATGGAACAAAACAGAAAGCCCAGAGACAAATCCATGCACCTATGGACACCTTATCTTTGACAAAGGAGGCAAGAATATACAATGGAGGAAAGACAATCTTTTTTACAAATGGTGCTGGGAAAACTGTTCAACCACTTGTAAAAGAATGAAACTAGAACACTTTCTAACACCACACACAAAATTATACTCAAAATAGATTAAAGATCTCAACATAAGACCAGAAACTATAAAATTCTTAGAGGAAAACATAGGAAAAACGCTCTCTGACATAAATCACAGCAGGATCTTCTATGACCCACCTCCCAGAGTAATGGAAATAAAAGCAAAAATAAACACATGGGACCTAATTAAACTTAAAAGCTTTTGCACAATGAAGCAAACTATAAGGAAGGTGAAAAGACAGCCTTCAGAATGGGAGAAAATAATAGATAAAAAAGCAATGGACAGTCTCAAAAATATACAAGCAATTCCTGTACCTCAATTCCAGAAGAAAAAAAAGGCCCAATCAAAAATAGACCAAAGAACTAACAGATATTTTTCCAAAGAAGACATACAGATGGCTAACAAACACATGAAAAGATGTTCAACATCACTCATTATCAGAGAAATGCAAATCAAAGCCACAAAGAGGTACCATCTCACACCAGTCAGAATGGCTGCTATCCAAAAGTCTACAAACAATAAATGCTGGAGAGGGTGTAGAGAAAAGGGAACCCTCTTACCCTGTTGGTGGGAATGCGGACTAGTATAGCCACTATAGAGAACAGTGTGGAGATTCCTTAAAAAACTGGAAATAGAATTTCCATACTACTCAGCAATCCCACTGCTGGGCATACACACCGAGGAAACAAGAATTGAAAGAGACACGTGTACCCCAATGTTCATAGCATCACTGTTTATAATAGCCAGGACATGGAGGCAACCTCAATGTCCATCAGCAGACGAATGGATAAGAAAGCTGTGGTATATATACACAATGGAATATTACTCAGCCATTAAAAAGAATGCATTTGAATCATTTCTAATGAGGTGGATGAAACTGGAGCCTATTATACAGAATGAAGTAAATCAGAAAGAGAAATACCAATACAGTATACAAACACATTGGGGAAGGCAATGGCACCCCACCCCAGTACTCTTGCCTGGAAAATCCAATGGGCAGAGGAGCCTGGTGGGCTGCAGTCCATGGGGTTGCTAAGAGTCAGACATGACTGAGCAACTTCACTTTCATGCATTGGAGATGGAAATGGCAACCCACTCCAGTGTTCTCGCCTGGAGAATTCCAGCGATGGGGGAGCCCGGTGGGCTGCCATCTATGGGGTCACACAGAGTCAGACATGACTGAAGCGACTTAGTAGCAGCAGCAGCATACAAACACATATATATGGAATTAAGAAAGATTGTAATGATGACTCTATATGCAAGACAGCAAAAGAGACGCAGATGTTAGAACAGTCTTTTGGACTCTGTGGGAGAAGGCGAGAGTGGGATGATTTGAAAGAATAGCATTGAAACATATATATGATCATATGTGAAATAGAGTGCCAGACCAGGTTTGATGCATGAGACTGGGTGCTCAGTGCTGGAGCACTGTGATGACCCTGAGGGATGGGGAACACATGTAAACCCATGGCTGATTCATGTTAATATATGCCAAAACCCACTACAATATTGTAAAGTAATTAGCTTCCAATTAAAATAAATATATAAATAAAAAGTAAAGTGACTGGAACAAAGCCATATTAGAGGCTATGAGACCATTTAGGAGACAATGATGGGAATCTAAGTAAAAAATGAGACACGTCAGAAAAATCCCCTTTATGTTTATGTGTTTGAATATGTCTACTTAAAGTAAGGGCAAGTAAGAATGAAAGAAGAAACCAGACTGTCAATGGAATGGGGTTAATGGAGAAGGAAATACTATTTATTATTATTTGATGTGTTACAGCAGATGTTTTATACTTCTAAAAGAAATATATTTTAAACGGTCATTAAATTAAAATCCTATTTACTTCTTTCAGTTTAAAAACCATGTGCATCATCTCACTTTAAAGTTACAGCTACTTTTTATTGTTCACATATACAAAATATTGAATGACATCATATATTTCATCTTTTGCTGCTTCTGCTTTTTTTTGTTATAGCCAGAGAATTATTGCCAAAATCAATATTAATGAACTTTTTTCCTGTTTTCTTCTGGGAGTTTTACAGTTTCAGGGCTTATATTTAAGCCTTTAATCCACTATGAGTTAATCTTTTGTGAGTGGTATAAGATAATCATTCAATTTTATTCTTCTACATGTGGTTATCTAGTTTCCTTAATTCCATTTATTGAAGAGTCATCATTTCTTCATTGGCTATTCTTGACTCCCTTGTCAAATGTTAGTTGAGTATATATATGAGAGTTTATTTGGGGCTCTCTATTATGTTACTTGGTCTATGTACCTATTTTTATGTCAGTACCATGCTGTTTTGATTACTGTATTTTTGTTGTAGCTTGAAATCAGGAAGCATGGTTCCCCCAGCTTTGTTTTTCTTTTTCAGGTTTGCTTTAGCCATTCAAGGTCATCTGTGTTTCCACACAAGTCGTAGGGTTATTTTTTCTATTTCTGTGAAAAATGACATTGGAAACTCGAAGATTTCACTAAATCTATACATGGCCTTAGGTAGTATGGACATTTTGACAATATTAAATTTTCTAATATGTGAATCTGGAACATATTTCCATGTGTGTCCCTCTTAATTTCTTTCAACAAAGTTTTGTGGCTTTCAATGTATAGATCTTTCACATTCTTGGTTAAATTTATTCTTAAATATTTTATTGCTTTGATACTATTGTGAATGGGATTATTTTATTTCTTTTTCTGATATTTCATTGTTAGTGCATAGAAACTTAGGTGATTTTTGCATATTGAATTAGTATCTTGCAACTTCACTGAATCCACTGATTTAAGTTACTTTTTTCCCCCCCTGTGGAGTTTTTAGGATTTTCTACCTATAATATCATGTCATCAGCAAACAAAAGCAACTTTACTTCTTCCTTTAAGATATGGATGCCTTTTGGTTCTTTGTCTTGACTGATTGCTCTGGCAAGAACTTCTAGTACAATGCTGAATAGGAGTGGTGAGAGTGGTCATTTTGGGGGGCACTCTTCCAAACCATTTCACAGTGTGGACTTGTCATATATGACCTTTGTTATGCTGAGGTAAGTATCTACTATGACCACGATGTTGTGTGCTTTTTTCACGAAAGGATGTTGTATTTTGTCAAATGCTTTTTCTGCATCTATTGAGATGATCACATGGTTTCTGTCTTTGATTATACTAATATGGTATATTATCTTTATTAATTCAAATGCCTTGAAACACTTCAGGGAATAGTTCCACTTGATCATGATGTATGATCATTTTACTATGCTGTTGAATTTGATTTGCTAATATTTTGTTGAAAATTTTTGTCTCTATTCAGCAGGGATATTGTTTGTTTGTTTGTCTTTCTTGTGTCCTTTTCTGGTTTTAGTACCAAGGTAATTTAGGCCTTCTAAAAATGAGTTTAGAAGTGTTTCTACCTTTTTGATCTAGGGAAACAGTTTTATATGAATTGGCATTAATTTACCTGTTTGATAGAATTTAACAGTAAAATTATCTGGTCCTGGGCTTTTGCCTTTGGGAAGATTTTAGTTTATTGATTCAGTCTCTAAGATTTCATTTTAAATTTACAGAACAGTTACTGAAATTTATGTTAGAAATAGGTGATACCAGAGGAGATTTTTACATTACATCTGTTCGATGTGAATAAAGTCAGTTTGTTTCAAAGCATATCTTTACTTCATTCCACTCTTTCCATCATTCTAGGAAAAGAATTCTCTAAAGATATAGTATCTACCAAAACACAGTAACTCTGAAGTTTCAAAATGGAGCAATTTGCAAATAGAATATATCTCATTCAGAGCCCAAATGTCTTAAAATAAGTAATGGATATACACTGAATAAACATGATACACTTAATAAGTCCAAAGAATATTGTTTTTTTTCACATGCATAAAATTAACATCATTCTTATTTAATTGCAATTTTCAAAATGTTATAGTCAGGTAGGATATACTTAAACCCATGTGCTTTGACATTCCTATTTTATATGAATTACATTAATCATTTAAAACAAAGGGGCCCAGACTTTCAGAGACGCAACTATTAAAAATGCTTTCTCCTGTAAAATTTATAATGCATACTTGCTCCTGTTATTAATAAAGATAAATTAACCAGTATAGGAGAATTAAAAATAAGATAATAATACATTGCACTTAACATTTTATCCAGACTTCTATCAGTAACATTCTTTCCCTGTTTTAAATATGAATGCAATTTGCATAGTAATTCTATTTTAAAGTAGTAAAAAATAAAGTGAGATAAAAACATTTTTGATATTAAGAAAAGAAACACCATTTTGCTGTATTTTTCCTTATTTCTTTTTAACATAAAAATTGGTGAAATTATGCCTCCATGAAGACGCAACTATTAAAAATGCTTTCTCCTGTAAAATTTATAATGCATACTTGCTCCTGTTATTAATAAAGATAAATTAACCAGTATAGGAGAATTAAAAATAAGATAATAATACATTGCACTTAACATTTTATCCAGACTTCTATCAGTAACATTCTTTCCCTGTTTTAAATATGAATGCAATTTGCATAGTAATTCTATTTTAAAGTAGTAAAAAATAAAGTGAGATAAAAACATTTTTGATATTAAGAAAAGAAACACCATTTTGCTGTATTTTTCCTTATTTCTTTTTAACATAAAAATTGGTGAAACTATATCTCCATGAACAATTGGTTCAATAATTTTGACTTAACTAGTGAGTCAAGCACCTTTTTCAGCTCAATGTAGCTGACAGAAAAATTATTTGCCAAACTTTGTGTTTTTCCTGAACTGTTTTTATAATTGAATATGCAATTAAATTCAGCAGAATGATCAAAATATTTGTACTTGTCATTTAGAGAAAAAAATGCCATGCAAACAAAAGCCCAAGTGAATTGCGTGGGTGCGTATTTTTTGTGAAGGATAAAACCTAGAAATGAGGACAGAGATTAGCTAGAAAGTAGCCATGACTTTAAAATCAGAATGAAATCCAAGCTATAATACAGTGGAGGAAATAAGGAGGTAAAAGAGACAGCACATAATAAAGTTCTAGATTTTCATTTGTGTCGACCCATATTTTGTGCAAATAATCATAAACTATACATTAACATTGGGACCTTTTCCCCAAAGATAATCCTGCAATAAAGCTAAATATTGGATTGGCAGTTGTAATATAATTTTTCAAGTGTACTTGAGAATTTCAGTGGTCATTTGTTATGTTTTTTTGTTCCATTACTCCCTCACTTAACCAAATTAAGTGCTTGATCCTTTATTCTCATTCATAAATAAAAAGGGAAAGACAAATGAATCAGCATTCAAGGCTGGCTGACCCTTTTCAGATTTCTGAGACCTCAAACTCTTATTTATTTTTCTTCTAAAAGTGTATAAATCTTAATAAAGTAGGTTATACAATGAAGACTTAACTTTGGTAGTGACATATATTACACCTTTAGTAAAGAAAAATCTACATGAGGACTATTCCTTTCCTGTTCATCAACTGTGTAGAGATTTCCAGACAGGTGATAAGAGAACTCTAGAGTTACAGGATTTTAACCCTTATTTAGAAAGGATTTTGGTCTTCAAAACGGAAATCAGCAGAATAAAAATGATCTTTTCCTTGTATTCAACCTAAGCCATATGTATTCTGACTTAAGGGGAATCTGTAAGTAGAAGTCAAACTCACCTAAGTGAGAAATTTAAAGCCATATAGGGATTATGATCCCACTATTGCTTATATTATCCTCTATTTTACTCAAAATTTAATGTATTTTGTTTTAGAGTAGTTTTTTGCATTTGTTTTCCACTTTCCATAACTGCACTATGGTACACAAGAGGGCAGAGTACATGCCCTACATCTCTTTTGTTATTGTTTAGTAGAGCTGCTCTATAATGAAATCAGAATACAAGGACTATATATTTTCAATAACAATTGAAGGTATATTCTAATAGTTTTCCAAAGTACCTACAATCTCTGAGTATGCCTTCCCATTACACCAAAGAAGTAAAAGAAGTCAGGTCATCTATTTGATTACAGACTTACAGAATTCAAATATCATCTCTTCAACAATTCAGTTATCTAGCTGCACATAATTATTTGGTCAGTGAATCTAGAGAGAGCATTGAAATTACTATCAGGGAAACAGCCACATCATTGTCTTTGAAAGAGTAGTTTTATAAAGAAGGGCATTTCTCCATTAGACACTGGTCTGTTTTATAGTTAACCCAAAGCGGAGGTAGATGTGTAAAAGTTTATTTTAATAAGTAAAAATCTTTGTTTTTTAAATTGTTTTCTTAACAATATTTTGCAAATATTTTTAAATCTCTCAGCCATTTCATGGAAATTTATGATTGCTTTGGCTGTGTGCATTATAATTCTTTTTTAATTGTCGGGTATTCTTGTGGTTCTTAGAAAGCTGACTCCATCCATATATCCAAGG
>SJYG01001378.1:124813-136649 GCA_006410535.1 Litocranius walleri
TCTTTTGATTAGAGTGAAAGAGAAGAGTTAAAAAGCCAGCTTAAACATCACTAATGATAAAACTAAGATCATGGCATTCAGTTCCATCATTTCTTGGCAAATAAAAGGGGGAAAGGTGGAAACAGTAACAGATTTCCTCTTCATGGCCTCTAAAATCACTGCCACTGTGGGTGGCAACTGCAGCCACAAAATTAGAAGATGTTTGCTTCTTGGAATAAAAACTAAAACAAAACTAAGCAATGTATTAAAAAAAATAAAAGACATCACTTTTCCTACAAAGGTCCTATAGTCAAAGCTATTGTCTTTCTAGTAGTAATGTACTGATAGGACAGCTGGACCATAAACAAGGCAAAACACCAAAGAATTGATGCTTTCAACCTGTGGTGCTGAAAAAGACTCTTGAGGGTCCCTTGGACAGTAAGGAAATCAAACCAGTCAATCCTAAAACAAATCAATTCTGAATACTCATTGGAACAACTGATGCTGAAGATTAAGTTCCAGTGCTTTGGCCATCTGATGAGAACAGCTGACTCATTGGAAAAGACCCTGATGGTGGGAAAGATTGAAGGCAGAAAGAGAAGAGAGCAACAGAAGATGAGATGGTTGGATAGCATCATCAACTCAATGGACATGAGTTTGAGCAAACTCTGAGAGATAGAGAAGGACAGGCATCCTGTAGTCTATGAGGTTGCAGTCAGACATGATTTGGTGACTGAACAACTTCAACAAAGCAATAGTGCAGGTTTTTCTACAAATGGATATGTGAACATAGTCAATCTTCTGAATCTCTTAAGAATCAAATTTCATCTGTGAAATGAGGTGACTGGAATATTGGACAATTTGCAGTTTGTCTTTTGATACTCTGAGTATATCAGAAAGCAGAACTGGTGATCAATAATACAGATCTTGAAATTTAGTGAATTCTATAGTAAGTATTTTTAGAGGTACTGTTGTCCAATGAACAAAGTACTGAATTCAGGCCTTCTAATTACCATACATATGGATATGGATTCTGCTATCTGTAAGGCTCAGAGAACTGCACACTGAAAAGGACACTCAGGGACAGCTGCCAGTGGACTGACAAAGTTTATTATCTAACTGCACAGTTTATAATTCTCAGAGAATAGAGCATAAGGCAGACTTGCACATAGCCATTCCAGATAAACATTAAAGCATTCAAGCATAAAATACAGTTCCCATTGCCCAAGACATAACATAGCTTTGGCGAAACTCTAAAGGGAGTCTTATCATGAAACAACAGTCCTTGCTCTCAGAAACAGGTGGTCAGAAGGAAGCCTTCGAACGCCTCAAGGCCAGGTGTATAACCCTTCGTTATCCGTTCCCAGCCTCAGGCACTCGGTGAATGCTCATAACCCTTTGTTATGCTCATTCCAGCTTCCAACCTTCGTGAGTGGAGCAAATACATTTTCAGTATTTGCTCAAAGCCTTCCAGATTCTCCACATTTCCTCCCTTTTTCCTCAAGAGCAAGGACTGCTGCAACCATGGTTACTCCTGCTTTTTGGGTGGCAGTGGCTCGAGCACATAACGTTTGGAATCCTATAAAAACAATAACAAACAATAAACAGATCAGTGCATAAGAAGCCATCGTATGGGGTACCCAATTTTTTGATTTTAGAGAGGAAGTACTAGCAGATAGTGTATTATAGAAGTCAGTGTTATATAACACAGAGGGAGTGCTGCTGAAGGTAGACGTGATTTGTATTTGTTGACCTATCTGAGCTTGTTGGGCCCAGAGATCATGAGAATCCTTTTTCCAAGCAGTAATGAAATCATGATTTTGAATAGAAGTATATAATGCTATTCCAGGAACTGTACCAACAGTTACAATTGAAATAATACCCACTATGGTAGCTATAATCCAGCCAATAAAACATTTGCTTCTTTTTAGGGATTCTCTCAGAACAAAAGACAACAACGTGGAATCTGACCAAGGTTCAGAAATCTTAACTGGAACCCACAAATCAGTCCTTTGCTGGACTAAAAAAAACACTGTCTTTAGTAACATTAATTGGCACACTATGATCTAAACAAATATACAAATGACATTCAGTACAGGACAGAATTGAGCCATTACTCCTAAATTGTCCAGTAGCAAAAAGATAGGGCACATTTACACAAGCACGAATATAACTGGTATAATTATATTCAATAGTATAATTCTGTGGAATGGAAACATGTGCATAAGCATACAAGATGCTAAACCAGGACAAGCAAGCAGGAATTTTCCAAAGATGTCAGTGTTCAGGCCCCAGGATAGGACTGATTATCCCGGGTCTCGGAGGTGAAAGACTTCTGTTGTACCAGTTCAAAAGTTCATCGCGTTGATGCCAGAGTCCTGTTTGTGTTCTGTTAAAATGTGGTGCTGAAACATTATACCATTGACAGGTGTTATTATTTTCTTGTGATTCTGAGCAATTCACAAAGAATCCACGAGGCTCCCAATCAACAAAGTCATGTTGGCGTGAACAGAACTTTTTTAAACCTTCTTCTACTGGTGGACCAATCCATCCCTGGCACAGATGATTTTTTCTTTCAAGATACATTGTCATAATGAGGCTCAGAAGGCATCTGTTGCAATTTCCATTTTAGTGCTGTGATGGGTCAGGGGATGTGGAGCAAGGTTTGTCCGTCTTCTGACTCTTTTGAGTGGGACCCACTGCTCGGTTCCATCATCTAAAATGACAAGATAATATCACTTGCCTAGGAACTTAAGTGTTCCTGGCCACCATTTATTAAGACATTTAACCCAAAGAACAGTTTGTTCAGGCATACGCGAGGGTGAATCAGAAAAATGTCTCTCTGTTCGCGTTCCCTGACTGAGTAGAGGCAAATTAAAATAACTGATTGTTAGAAGGGCTATAGGCAAAATGGCTTTATGTCCATAGGGACCCCTTAGTTTATTCCCCGTGTTTTGTTTATTAAGAATGAGCTTGAGTATATGGTGGGCCCATTCAATGATGGCTTGACCTTGAGAGTTGTATGAGATGTCAGTAAGATGGCAAATATTTTATAGATGTATGAAATCATGAAAAGCATTGGCTGTAAAAGCAGGACCATTGTTTTGATGGAGGCAGGGATCTCCATCATTGAGAAACATTGTAGAAGAGCTGTGACGGCAGCTTTAGTAGTCTTCGTGGTGGAAGGAACTGCCCAAATGAAGCCAGAAAAGGTATCTATGACTACAAATAACAATTTAAAAGGGGGCAGTCTGTAATGTGTAAAATCAGCTTGCCATAATTCATTTGCTTGTAAGCCTCTAAGATTAGTCTCTTGGGGATTAGTGGTCAAATGAAAGGGGGCACATGTGGCACAGTTCTGAACAATTTTTTCTAGTCGTTTGTAATGGTATCTTATATTGAATGTGTAGTCTATTAGCATTAGTATGGAAGAGCTGATGTTCCTGTTCGGGGAAAGAAAATATAGGGGTGATGAGGCGATCAGCCAAATCATTGCCTAAATTGAGGGGTCCTAGTAAATGGGAATGAGCACGAATGTGAGTAATAAAGAAGGGGTGCAGTCTGGCTCTTATTTTTTGTTGAATCAATAAGAATAAATGTATAAGATCACTTTCACTGGATATAAAATGAGCCGTTACAAAGGATGGGAAAAGATGTGCCATGTAGTGAGAATCAGTTAAAACATTCAATGGGATTTTTATTAGAGTAAGTAAACAATATAATGTGAATAATTTTGTTTTTTTGAACAGATTGATAAGGACTTTTAATTTTTTTTTTCTTTTTGTAGGTAGGGACCTATTATGGCTGCCCATCTTGTCTTATTTTTATCTATGAAATAATTAGCTGCATTCATGAGAGGATGTTCAGAAATAATATTATTGATGATAAAGGAAGTATTTTGTAAGAAATTCCACAATTTTCCTTTAGGTGTGTTGTCCAACACTTCCTCTGAATAATCAGCAAGGGCTATCTGAATGGTAGTGGACACCTGGAGATCAATATCAATTTCTGTTTTTGTCAAAGGTAGGTAAATCTGAGTAGGGTCATATCCAGCTATAGTGCATGAGCGAGAGCGTGCAAGAAAAATGATTTTCCCTATTAAGTCTATATAGGAAATAATGCATTTCGTCTGTTTGGAATGGAGATATACCCATTCAATAGGGTGATTATCCTGCACTATAATGGCAGCAGGAGATATTTTAGTACCAAAGACATATATCTGAAAAGGGGAATTATAATTAATACAGTAAACAAATGTTTGTTGAATTTTCTGTTCTATCAATTGTAATTTTTTCTTAGCATTAGGGGTAAGTTGTTGGGGACTATTTAAATCAGAGGTACCTTCTAATAATTTGAATAAGTTTTGTAAAGCATATGTGGGAATTTCTAAGGTAGGTCATAGCCAATTAATATCCCTAAGAAGTTTTGGAAATCATTAAGTGTTTGTAAATTATCCCTTCTAATAGAAAGTTTCTGTGGCTTTACAGTGGAGCAGTCCATAAGATATCCAAGATATTTAAAAGAGGAATGGTGTTGCAATTTATCTTCTATTAGTAGCTCACGATTAGTTTAGTTGTGACCTCATTACCTAATAAACTTTATTGAGATTCTGAGGGAGAAGCCAATAAAATGTCATCCATGTAATGAATGAGATATGCCTCAGGGAACTGCTGTCTGATGGGCTGCAAAATTTTATCAACAACGAATTGATAGGCCGTAGGGGAGTTCATCATACCTCAGGGCAGGGCCTTCCATTGATACTGTTGAGCAGGGGATTGATTATTAATGGAAGGTATTGAGAAGGCAAAGTGTTGCCTGTCATCTGGATGTAAAGGTATAGTGAAAAAGCAATCTTGTAAATCAATAATCATAATAGCCCAGTCCTTAGGGACCATAACAGGGCTTGGGAGTCCTGGTTGTAATGCTCCCATAGGAATCATTATAATGTTAATATTTTTTCAATCTGTTAGCATTTTCTATTTACCTGATTTTTTTTAAATGACAAAAACTGGTGAATTTCATGGTGATTGAGCAGTTTTTATTTTATTTTGTTGTAGTAGTTCAGCCACCGAAGTATGCAAAGCAGACAGTTTTTCTTTTTTTTTTTTTGATGGGGCCACTGAGCTGTCCAGATAGGTCTATTAGACTTCTATTTTAACTTTAGTGGTTTTATTTCAGTAACCCCTAAGAAAAAGTTTCATTTAATTGTATAGTTGCTTGAGCTTGTTGTAGAAAGTCTCTCCCCCACAAATTTAATGGTAATGGGGCAATGTACGGTTTAATGTAAGCTACTAATTGATTAGGGCCCAGGGCTTGTAAGTAAGATGAACTAACGTAAATTTGAGCTGCATCTGCAGTTCTTATTCCCACCAACTGGTGTGAAGCTAAACTACAGGTCAGTCCAAAGGCCATTCTTCTATTCTTATGATGGGAACATTTGCCCCACTGTCTAACATTCTTTCAAAAGTTCTTTCTCTGATTTTTAATTTTAACATGGGCCTATTAATTTCTTTTATAACAGTAGAAAGGGCTGCAGTAATGTTGGTACTCCCAAAGCTGTCTGTTCTGGTGTCTGTTTTTCTATTAAGTGGAGGCACATAAGGTAATAGCAATAATTGAGCAAATCTGTCACCCTTTTCTAAGTACAAGTTGTGAGTCACATGTAACATTATTGCAATTTTACCCATGCAATCTTTATCAATGATCTCAGTATATACAATCATCTCACTCATGGTGGTGTTGTTTTGTTCCAATAGGAGTCCTATAGTATTTTTTGGTATAGGGCCAAAATATCCAGTTAAGATTTTTATAGGATTATTTACCATTAATAATTTTATATCTCAGTGAGTAGGAATGTCTATACATGTGTTATATCTGGTAGCTGCTGTTAATTTAATAATATTTGGTTGTCCTCCTTGTTTAATGGTTTAATGGGGCTAGAGGAGAGCCCTGTTCTAGTTTCTTGGAGGAGGTGTTTCAATGGGTAAAGCATTATCTTGTTTATCAAATTTAGAGTGGAATTCAGTCAGCCAATGAGTCCCATTTTTACGTCTTAGGCAGAGCCCGGGGGGCTTAGTTTTAATAATCCCTCCTTTGTCAGGAGAAAGACCTGTTTGCCGAGGCAAGTGACACTGTTTCCCCATGTGTCCCGGCTTGCTGCAGTTAAAACATTTAATTTTAAACTTTTGGGAAACATTTAAGGTTTTTAAAGTGGCTATTTTAGCTTTATGTTGAATCATCCCCATATTCCTGCAGGCTTTCAAGTATTTCACAAATTCTCTTTGCCCTGTAATGAGTCTGATAATAGCCTGACAGTCTTCATTAGCATTATCAAAGCCTAATTGTTTCAAAATGATTTCTTGCAAAGATGCATCCTTAAGACTGTGATCAATAGCCTCCTTCAATTTATTAATAAATTGAGTATATTTTTCAGTTGGTCCCTGCAATATTTTTACAAAAGATCCATCAGAGGTGGAACTGTCAATTTTATCCCATGCTTTGATAGCTACTTCCTTAATCTAGTATAATATGGGCGGCTGCACAAATTGTAATTGCGCAGAAGTTTTAGCCATAGCTTTGGTGCCGGTGAGAATTTTAAAATTTAGTCCAGTAAGGTTTCCCCTGCTTTGCTGTTCTTTCAAGATTAATTTGGCTTTATCTGTGACCCACATTTGCCATTGTAGTAGCTGTTGTGGAGTCATAACCATTTTAACAACTGTAAAAAAATCTGCATGAAGCCATTGATCCGCCTAGCCCCTAGGAAATTCCATAGAGTAGGGTGAAGTAGGTCCATATAATGTATGCTTCTTTGAATTGCGTGAGCAAACCAAATCAGGTGATTGCCATTGATTATGTCCAGGTTCAGTTCAGTTAAGTTCAGTCCCTCAGTCATGTCCGACTCTCTGTGACCCCATGAATTGCATCACGCCAGGCCTCCCTGTCCATCACCAACTCCAGGAGTTCACTCAGACTCACGTTAATCGAGTCAATGATGCCATCCAGCCATCTCATCCTCTGTCGTCCCCTTCTCCTCCTGCCCCCAATCCTTCCCAGTATCAGAGTCTTTTCCAATGAGTCAACTCTTCGCATAAAGTGGCCAAAGCACTGGAGTTTCAGCTTCAGCATTATTCCTTCCAAAGAAATCCCAGGGCTGATCTTTAGAATGGACTGGTTGGATCTCCTTGCAGTTCAAGGGACTCTCAAGAGTCTTCTCCAACAACACAGTTCAAAAGCATCGATTCTTCGGTGCTCAGCCTTCTTTACAGTCCAACTCTCACATCCATACATGACCACGGGGAAAAATATAGCCTTGACTAGACGGACTTTAGTCAGCAAAGCAATGAATCTGCTTTTGAATATACTGTCTAGGTTGGTCATAACTTTTCTTCCAAGGAGTAAGCATCTTTTAATTTCATGGCTGCAGTCACCATCTGCAGTGATCTTGGAGCCCCCCCAAAAAATAAAATCAGACACACTTTCCACTGTTTCCCCATCTATTTCCCATGAACTGATGGGACTGGATGCTATGATCTTCGTTTTCTGAATGTTGAACTTTAAGCCAACCCTTTCACTCTCCTCTTTCACCTACAACAAGAGGCCCTTTAGCTCCTCTTCACTTTCTGCCATAAGGGTGGTGTCATCTGCATATCTGAGATTATTGATATTTCTCCCAGCAATCTTGATTCCAGATTGTGTTTCTTATAGCCCAGCATTTCTCATGATGTACTCTGCATAGAAGTTAAATAAACAGGGTGACGTTATACAGCCTTGACGTACTCCTTTTCCTATTTGGAACCAGTCTGTTGCTCCATGTCCAGTTCTAACTGTTGTTTACTGGCCTGGATACAGATTTCTCAAGAGGCAAGTTAGATGGTCTGGTATTCCCTTCTCTTTCAGAATTTTCCACAGTTTGTTGTGATCCACACAGTCAAAGGCTTTGCCATAGTCAATAATGCAGAAATAGATGTGTTTCTAGAACTCTCTTGCTTTTTCCATGATCCAGCGGGTGCTGGCAATTTGATCTCTGGTTCCTCTGCTTTTTCTAAGACCAGCTTGAACATCAGGGAGTTCACAGTTCACGTATTGCTGAAGCCTGGCTTGGAAAATTTTGAGCATTACTTTACTAGCATGTGAGATGAGTGCAATTGTGCGGTAGTTTGAACATTCTTCGACATTGCCTTTCTTTGGAATTGGAATGAAAACTGACATTTTCCAGTCCTGTGGCCACTGCTGAGTTTTCCGAATTTGCTGGTATATTGAGTGCAGCACTTTCACAGCATCATCTTTCAGGATTTGAAGCAGCTCGACTGGAATTCCATCACCTCCACTAGTTTTGTTTGTAGTGATGCTTTCTAAGGGCCACTTGACTTCACATTTCAAGATGTCTGGCTCTAGATTAGTGAACACATCATCATAATTATTTGGGTCGTGAAGATCTTTCCTGTGCAGTTCTTACATGTATTCTTCCCACTTCTTAATATATTCTGTCTCTGTTAGGTCCATACCATTTCTGTCCTTTATCGAGCCCATCTTTGCATGAAATGTTCCCTTTGTATCTCTAATTTTCTTGAAGAGATCTCTAGTCTTTCCCATTCGGTTGTTTTCCTTTATTTCTTTGCATTGATCACTGAAGAAGGCTTTCTTATCTCTTCTTGGTATTCTTTGGAACTCTGCATTCACATGCTTATATCTTTCCTTTTCTCCTTTGCTTTTTGCCTCTTTTCTTTTCACAGCTATGTGTAAGGCCTCTCCAGCGAGCNTTTTCACAGCTATTTGTAAGGCCTCCCCAGACAGCCATTTTGCTTTTTTGCATTTCTTTTCCATGGGGATGGTCTTGATCCCTGTTTTCTGTACAATGTCACGAACCTCCGTCCATAGCTTATCAGGCACTCTATCTATCAGATCTAGGCCCTTAAATCTATTTCTCACTTCCATTGTATAATCATAAGGGATTTGATTTAGGTCATACCTGAATGGTCTAGCAGTTTTCCCTGCTTTCTTCAATTTGAGTCTGAATTTGGTAATAAGAAGCTCATGATGTGAACCACAGTCAGCTCCTGGTCTTGTTTTTGTTGACTGTATAGAGCTTCTCCATCTTTGGCTGCAAAGAATATAATCCATCTGATTTTGGTGTTGACCATCTGGCGATGTCTTGTTTGAGGATTATTAAATTGGACCAGAAAAGCCCATGCACAAAGAGGCATGTCCCGAGGAGGAATGCTAGGAAATAGGGGAGCAGTAGCAGCAGTGGACAGCGTTGCAGCTGGCGGAAAGGCCAGTGTTAGAGGTTTGTTAATATGAGCTCATGAAAAGCAATGTAAAGGCGGATCAGGGGCCTTTGGCAAAGTTGAATGTTTAATTGCTTTTAGCACCTGTAACTCTTGTCTGTAATCTACTCTAGCGTGACATTTTTCTGATTTAAAATCTCTGATAGATCTTTCTCTTCTAATTTACATTCATGCAGGGATCCAACAGTTTCAACCTTCAAATCTCCTCCCGAGCCATCTAATTGTTCCATAATGGCCCATAAAAGAGACCAAGTTACTCACCATTGTGGGGGAATTTTTACCCCCTGTCTATAAGCTTTTAGAAAACTGTTTTTTTACTCTGGTCTAAGTTTGTAAATCTAAGGTTCCTTCCTCCGGGAACCACAGATTATATTCAACCACTATCTGGTAACAGCTAGTTAACTGCTCTTCAGGCAGATTAACCCCGTATTTTTTCAAGAAATGATGCATGAGAACGAAAGGAAATTTACTTGTCTGATGTCCCATCCTGCTTACCTCGCTTCTGCAGGAGTGTGGCACTTTTTCAAAATCAGTCTGCTGCTTTGAGCCCCACGTTGGGTGACATCTGTAAGGCTTGGAGAATCGCACTTTGAAAAGGACACTCAGGGACAGCCTCTAGTGGACTGACAAAGTTTATTATCTAACTGCACAGTTTTATAATTCTCAGGGAATAGAGCATAAGGCAGACTTGCACATAGCCATTCCAGGTAAACATTAAAGCATTCAAGCATAAAGTACAGTTCCCATCATCCAAGACATAACATAACTTTGGCGAAACTCTAAAGGGAGTCTAATCATGAAACAACAGTCCTTGCTCTCAGAAACAGGTGGTCAGAATGAAGCCTTCGAATGCCTTAAGACCAGGTGTATAACACTTTGTTATCCATTCCCAGCCTCAGGCACTCAGTGAATGCTCATAACCCTTTGTTATGCTAGTTCCAGCTTCCAACCCTCATCATGATCAAAGCCTTCCAGCTTCTCCACAGCTATCTGAAGCAGTAACTAGTTTACAACTGTTCTAAGTTACAACACTAAAATAACAACAAAACCATTTTAAAATTAATTATCTCTTTAATCCATTTTGAGTGTATTTTTTGTGTATGGTGTGAGAAAGTGTTCTAGTTTCATTCTTTTACAAGAATGTAAATCAAAACCACAATGAGGTAACATCTCACACTGGTCAGAATGGCTGTTATCAAAAAGTCTACAAAAAATAAATGCTGGAGAGGGTGTGAAGAAAAGGGAACCCTCTTACATTGCTGATGGGTATGAAAACTAGTACAGCCACTATGGAGAACAGAGTGGAGATTCATTAAAAAACTGGAAATAGAACTGTCATACAACCCAGCAATCCCACTGCTGGGCATACACACTGAGGAAACCAGAATTGAAAGAGACATGTGTACCCCAATTTTCACAGCACTGTTTACAATAGCCAGGACATGGAAGCAACCTAGATGTCCATCGGCAGATGAATGGATAAGAAATATGGTACATATACACAATGGAATATTACCCAGCCATTAAAAATAATGCATTTGAATTAGTTCTAATGAGGTGGATGAAACTGGAGCCTATTACACAGAGTGAAGGAAGTCAGAAAGAAAAATACCAGTATAGTATGCTGCTGCTGTTGCTGTTAAGTCTCGTCAGTCGTGTCTGACTGTGTGACCCCATAGATGGCAGACCATCAGGCTCCTCTGTCCTTGAGTTTCTCCAGGCAAGAATACTGGTGTGAGTTCCAGTTCCTTCTCCAATGCATGCTTGCATGCTAAATCACTTCAGTTGTGTTTGACTCTGTGCAACCCTATGGACAGCAACTCACCAGGCTCCTCTGTCCACAGGATTCTCTAGGCAGGAATACTGGAGTGGGTTGCCATTTCCTTCTCCACCAATACAGTATACTAATGCATATATATATATATATATATATATAAGTTTAGAAAGATGGTAATGATGACCCTATATGTGAGACAGCAAAAGAGACACAGATGTAAAGAACAGTCTTTTAGACTCTGTGGAAGAAGGTGAGGGTGGGATGATTTGAGAGAATAGCATTGAAACATGTATATTATCATATGTAAAACAGACTGTCAGTCCAGGTTCAATGCATGAAACAGGGTGCTCAGGGCTGGTGCACTGGGATAACCCAGAGGAATGGGATGAGGAGAGAGGTGGAAGAGGGATTCAAAATAGGGAATACATGTACACCCTTGGCTGATTCATGTCAATGTATGGAAGAAATCACTACAATATTGCAAAATAATTAGCCTACAATTAAAATAAATAAATTTTAAAAATAAAATAAAATTATCTCATTGTCATGCTAATGTTGTAAAGAAGAGTTGGCAAGCCAGATTGACTAGCCTCTTTGTAAAAAGCTGGTATAGTAGCTTAGGTACATTATTACAGAAAGTCCCATGCCTGTTTCTGGAAATAAAATATGAAGTGGATTAAATGATATCAATGCTATGCACAAAAACATTGCTACACTACCACTTAGTGGACTCTATATTAAACATAACTGGGTTAAAAGTGAATCAATAACTGTGTTTTAAAAAAATATACAT
>SJYG01001379.1:29988-49005 GCA_006410535.1 Litocranius walleri
ATAAATGGATGTTGAATTTTGTCAAAGGCTTTCTCTGCATGTATTGAGATAATCATATGGCTTTTATTTTTCCATTTGTTAATGTGGTGAATTACATTGATTGACTTGCGGATATTGAAGAATCCTTGCATCCCTGGGATAAAGCCCACTTGGTCATGGTGTATGATCTTTTTAATGTGATGGATTCAGATTGCTAGAATTTTGTTAAGGATTTTTGCGTCTATGTTTATCAGTGATATTGGCCTATAGTTTTTGTTTTTTGTGGCAGTTTTGTTAGGTTTTGGTATTAGGGTGATGGTGGCCTCATAGAATGAGTTTAGAAGTTTACCTTCCTCTGCAATTTTCTGGAAGAGTTTAAGTAGGGTAGGTGTTAGCTCTTCTCTAAATTTTTGGTAGAATTCAGCTGTGAAGCCGTCTGGACCTGGGCTTTTGTTTGCTGGAAGAGTTTTGATTACTGTTTCAATTTCTGTGCTTGTGAGGGATCTGTTAAGATTTTCTTATTTAGAAAATAAGATTATTATTTATTATTATAAGATTATTATTATTATTATTATTAGAAAATCTTAAGATTTTCTATTTCTTCCTGGTTCAGTTTTGGAAAGTTTTACTTTTCTAATAATTTGTCCATTTCTTCCAAGTTGTCCATTTTATTGGCATATAGTTGCTGGTAGTAGTCTCTTATGGTCTCAAAGAACCAGCTTTTGACTTTTTTGATTTTTGCTATGATGTCATTTGTTTCTTTCACATTTATTTCTGCCCTAATTTTTAAGATTTCTTTCCTTCTACTAACCCTGAGGTTCTTTATTTCTTCTTTTCTAGTTGCTTTAGGTGTAGAGTTAGGTTATTTATTTGACTTTTTTCTTGTTTCTTGAGGTATGCCTGTATTGCTATGACCTTTCCCCTTAGTACTGCTTTTACAGTGTCCCACGGGTTTTGGGTTTTTTTCTTTTCATTTTCATTTGTTTCTATGCATATTTTGATTTCTTTTTTGAGTTCTTCTGTGATTTGTTGGTTATTCAGCAGCGTTTTGTTCAGCCTGCATATATTGGAATTTTTAATAGTTTTTCCTGCTGTAATTGACATCTAATCTTTATCGCATTGTGGTCAGAAAAGATGCTTGAAATGATTTCAATTTTGTTGAATTTGCCAAGGCTAGATTTATGGCCCAGGATGTGATCTATCCTGGAGGAGGTTCCATGTGCACTTGAGTAAAAGTTGAAATTCATTGTTTTGGGGTAAAATGTCCTATAGATATCAATTAGGTCTAACTGGTCTATTGTATCACTTAAAGTTGGTATTTCCTTGTTAATTTTCTGTTTAGTTGATCTATCCATTGGTGTGAGTGGGGTATTAAAGTCTTCCACTATTATTGTTATTGTTAATTTCCCTTTTCATGCTGCTGCTGCTGCTATGTCGCTTCAGTCGTACCTGACTCTGTCCATCCCCATTGATGGCAGCCCACCAAGCTCCTCCATCCTTGGGATTCTCCAGGGAAGAACACTGGAGTGGGTTGCCATTTCCTTCTCCAATGCATGAAAATGAAAAGTGAAAGTAAAGCCGCTCAGTCGTTCCAACTTGTAGCGACCCCATGGACTGCAGCCTACGAGGCTCCTCTGTCCATGGGATTTTCCAGGCAAGAGTACTGGAGGGGGATGCAGTTGCCTTTTCCTTCCCCTTTCATATTTATTAGCATTTGTCTCACGTATTCTGGTGCTCCTATGTTGGGTGCATATATATTTATAATTGTTTCTTTTTCTTGGATTGATCCTTTGATCATTATGTACTGTGCTTCTTGTCTCTTTTCACAGCCTTTGTTTTAAAGTCTAATTTATCTGAAATGAGTGTTGCTGCTCCTGTTTTCTTTTGGTCTCTATTTGCATGGAATATCTTTTTCCAGCCCTTCACTTTCAGTCTGTATGTGTCCCTTGTTTCGAGATGGGTCTTATCTCTTCCTTTTTTGTTGGTTTGGTGGGCATTTATCCTGTTTCTTTACCTGCTGGGTTTTTCTATGCCTTTTTATTTTGTTTATATTGCTGTGTTTGAGGTGGCCTTTCCGTATTCTTGGAGAAAGAAATGGCAACTTACTCCAGTATTCTTGCCTGGAGAATCCTATGGACAGAGGAGCTTGGTGGGCTGCAGTCCATGGGTCGCAAAGAGTTGGACACGACTGAGCAACTTCACTTTCACTTTCCGTGGTTTGTGGTTCCTCTTTATTGTGGAGGTTCCTTCCTTTCGGTGGGGTTGGATGGGTGGCTTGTCAAGATTTCCTGGTTAGGGAAGATTGTATCGGTGTTCTGGTGGATGGAGCTGTATTTCTTCTCTCTGTAGTGCAATGAAGTGTCCAGTAATGAATTTTGAGATGTCAGTGGGTTTGGTGTGACTTTGGGCAGACTGTATATTGAAGCTCAGGGCTATGTTCCTGTGTTGCTGGAGAATTTGCCTGGTATGTCTTGCTCTGGAACTTGTTGGCCCTTGGGTGGTGCTTGGTTTCAGTGTAGGTATAGAGGCATTTGATAAGTACCTATCAATTAATGTTCCCTGGAGTCAGGAGTTCTCTGATCTTCTCAGGTTTTGTACGTAAGCCTCGTGCCTCTGGTTTTCAGTCTTATTCTTACAGTAATCTCAGGACTTCTCCATCTATACAGCACCAATGGTAAAACATCTAAGTTAATGATGAAAAGTTTCTGCACAGTGAGGGACACCTGGAGAGGTACACAGAGTTACGTGGAGAAGAGAAGAGGAAGGAGGGAGTTAGGGGTGACCAGGTGGAGAATAGTGGGAATCAAAAAAGGAGAGAGCAAGCTAGCCAGTAATCACTTCCCTATGTGCTCTCCACAGTCTGGATCCCTCAAGGATGTTCACAGAGTTACACAGAGAAGAGAAGAGGGAGGAAGGAGACAGAGGTGGCCAGGAGGATAAAACAGGGAATCAAAAGGTGCGAGACAGACCCAGCCAGTAATCAGTTCCCTAAATGTTCTCCACAGCCTGGAACACACAGAGATTCACAGAGATGGGTAGAGAAGAGAAGAGAACAGGAAGGCAGGAGATAGAGGTGATCTGGTGGAGAAAAAGAAGAGTCCAAAGGGAGTGAGTGCAATCAAGCCAGTAATCTCACTACCAAGTAAATATGGGTACTGAAGATTGGGTTCTTAAAGGTACAAATTGATAACAAATACCAAAGCAAAGATTAAAAATCTAGAGTAGAGGTTAGATTCTCAAAAATACAATATTAAATTAAAAAAATACAAAGTGACAAGAATGATTATATATATATATATATATAAAGTTTGCTTTAAATAATAGGGTCTTTTTTTCAAAGTAATAGTAGGTTATAAAAATGAAAATTAAAGGAGTAAAGGAGGACTTAAAAGTGACAAAAATTTTAAAAATTCTAATAGTAAAAATATATCTATAATTGTTGTTTCTTTTTCTTGGATTGATCCTTTGATCATTATGTACTGTCCTTCTCGTCTCTTTTCACAGCCTTTGTTTTAAAGTCTAATTTATCTGAAATGAGTATTGCTGCTCCTGTTTTCTTTTGGTCTCTATTTGCATGGAATATCTTTTTCCAGCCCTTCACTTTCAGTCTGTATGTGTCCCTTGTTTCGAGATGGGTCTCTTGTAGACAACTTATACGGGGGTCTTATTTTTGTATCCATTCAGCCAGTCTTTGTCTTTTGGTTGGGGCATTCAACTCATTTGTGTTTAAGGTAATTGTTGATAGGTATGATCCCATTGCCATTTACTTTTCTGTTTTGGGTTCGAGTTTATACACCCTTTCTGTGTTTCCTGTCTACAGAAGATCCTTTAGTATTTGTTGGAGAGCTGATTTGGTGGTGCTGAATTCTCTTTGCTTTTGCTTGTCTGTAAAGCTTTTGATTTCTCCTTCATATTTGAATGAGATCCTTGCTGGGTACAGTAATCTGGGCTGTAGGTTATTTTCTTTCATCACTTTAAGTATGTCCCACCATTCCCTCCTGGCTGAAGAGTTTCTATTGAAAGATCAGCTGTTATCCTTATGGGAATCCCCTTGTGTGTTATTTGTTGCTTTTCCCTTGTTGCTTTTAATATTTGTTCTTTGTGTTTGATCTTTGTTAATTTGATTAATATGTGTCTTGGAGTGTTTCACCTTGGGTTTATCCTGTTTGAGACTCTCTGGGTTTCTTGGACTTGTGTGATTATTTCCTTCCCCATTTTAAGGAAGTTTTCAACTCTTATCTCAAATATTTTCTCATGGTCTTTCTTTTTGTCTTCTTCTTCTGGGACTCCTATAATTCGAATGTTGGGGCGTTTAACATTGTCCCAGAGGTCTCTGAGGTTGTCCTCATTTCTAGGACTTTCTCTGGTGTTGTTGTGGACAGTGTGGGGTCAGTTCATTTTCAGATAGTTCCTTGTTCTGGCCTATACTTCTCAAGATCTATAGGCCCATTCCTATGTAGTCGGTGCTAACTGCAGGGTTTTAATCTATTGCACCTGTCACTTCCAAAGCGGGTCCCTCTGTTTATTTTAGCTTCTTCTGTTTGCTGGTCTCTTCAGTGTCTAATTTCCACCCTGACACAAGGGGGCGGTGGTGGTCACTTTTTTGGCTTACTTGTTCAGTCGTGCTGTGGGGAGGGAGGAACACTGCAAACAAATATCACTGGAGGTGTGGGGAGTTCTTGCAGTGTCTGGGCCACACTGGGTTGCCCAAGCTCACGGTGTGTGTGTTTTCCCAGTCTACACTGTTCAGGCTCTAGGTTGCTCTGCTGGGAACTGTCTGAGGCGGGCCCCTAGGTTACATGTACTTCCCAGGTCTAAGCCACTCATGTTCAGGTTCTCGGGTACTCCAGAAAGGCACAGACTTGTTTGGGCCTGCATTTTGTGCCCTTCCCAGGTCCGAGCCACTCAGGTGATCAGGTGCTTGGCGAGCTCAGTTGCCCGCAGTTGGGGGCTGTGGCTTATCACCTCCCCTGTCCCAGCTGCTTGGTATTCTGGGTGTACAACTGGCGCACCTTCTCAGGTGTGCTGTGTGTCCCTTCTGGGAAGCTGATCTCTGGCTGCAACCCTCCTAGTGGATGTCGACCGTCCAGAATCCCCAGAAGTGTCGGTTAGCAAGGAAGCTTGCTTGCAGTTTGGTAGATGATGCCTCTCTGGGGCTGTGATTACCCACTTCCGGCTCTAGCTGCCCTTCCCTGCATGTCTCAGGCGGGGGATGGGCTGGTCCGCAGCCGGCTAGCTCTGCTCAGTCCTTTGTTCTGTGAGCGGGCCTGGAGTTGTCTTAGGTTAGGGCTTTTCAGGGGATAGCTATCCCACAGTCTGTGTTGCTATCTCAAGTTAGTTCCCTCAGATTGCCCTCTGGGCATTCAGGTCCGGTCCTTAATAAGCAATGCAGCCCACACTTCCCCGCCCAGCCCCCACTTGCTAGTGGCTGATGCATGCATCTGGTCTGCGCTGCTTCTCCGCTGGGAGTTGCTGTTAAGCGCGTAACCTGTGCGGTTTAATTATTTATTTATTTTTCCTCCCAGTTATGTTGCCCTCTGAGGTTCCAAGGCTCACCACAGACCCACCGGTGAGAGTGTTTCCTGGTGTTTGGAAACTTCTCTCTTTTTTAAGACTCCCTTCCCAGGAGGGATCTCCGTCCCTACCTCTTTTGTCTCTCTTTTTATCTTTTATATTTTTTCCTACCTCCTTTTGAAGACAATGGGCTGTCTCTCTGGGTGCCTGATGTCTTCTGCTAGCATTCAGAAGTTGTTTTGTGCAATTTACTCAGCGTTCAAATGTTCTTTTGATGAATTTGTGGGGGAGAAAGTGGTATCCTAGTTCTATTCCTCAGCCATCTTCTGAATATTTTTCTTGTTTCTTGAGGTAGAACTGAATTGTTGTAAATTTCTCTCTTAAAACTGTTTCACTGCATCTCATAAGGTTTGGATTGCTGTGTTTTCATTTTCATTTTTCTCTAGGTATTTTTTTGATTTCCTCCGATGTTTTCAGTGATCCATTGCTTGTTTAACCTCCACTTGTTTGTGTTTTTTAGGTTGTTTTTTTTCTTGTGGTGTATTTCTAGTCTCATAGCAGAGTGGTCAGAAATAATGCTTGATCTGATTTAAATTTTCTTAAATGTCTGGACATTTTGTGTCATCCCTACCTTTATGTGTGCTCCTCTCACTGGCATCCGTTCTAGGAGCTGCTTTGGAGTGCCCTTACCCACTCCAGCCAGCTGAGGTGCAGGCCTCCATAGGGACATGTACAGTGGCTGGATAGTTAGAGGAGGTCTTAGAGAGAATGGTGCTGCTCTGCCCGCCTGGAGCCACCTGTTCAGAGGAGGTCCTGTCAGGTTTGGTAACTGCTGTGACTGGCATAGCTGAAGGAGGACTTGGAAGGGGATGACACTTGATCTGCTTGGATCCACATAGAAGATGAAGCCCTGTTGGGGGTGGCACTTGGGCTGCCAGGGTCTGTGTGGCCAGAGGAGGCTTTGGTGGGGATGGGGCTCGGGCCCAGGACCTGCATTGTCAGAGTAAGTCTTGCAAGGGAGCTAAGGCCAAGAAACCATATAGCTGGAAGATGCCTTAGATAGGGTGGGGGTAGGGGTGGGATGAGGCAGCTCAGGCCTGGGAGTCACATGCCCAGAAGAGGCCCTGGGGAAAGGAGGCTCAGGCTCAAGGACTCAAGTGGCTGTAAGAGCCTTGGGGAGTCAGTTCAGGCCCTGGGCACCTATGCAGCTGAAAGAGGCCCTGGCATGGGTCGGGCCCCAGGCCCAGGATTTGCACAGCTGAAAGGGGCCTTAGGGTGTGGAGTTTCAGGCTCAGAACCCCAGAAAGCTCACTAGGGCCCAAATGGGTGGGGGAGATGCTGGTTGTGTTCCTCTCTGATCCCCAGGAGGTTCTCTCCATCCTCACTGATCTCCCAGCTGTAAGTGGCCTCTCCAAATGCAGGACTCTCTCCCATCCCTCACCCCCCCATGAAGGACACCAGTCCCATCCTGCCTTCACTTTTCCTTTTCCTCCCTCCTTCCTTCTCACATCCTATCTGGTCCTATAGGGGTTCCTCCCATCCCCTTAGGTGTCCAAGGATCCCCACCTGTGACTACTTGGTGTCCTAGTTTTGAGAAGACATGAACTCTATGTCCTCCTACTCTCAGATCTTGATTCAACCCATCAAATGAGTTTTGACAGGGTGCCATGACCATTAAACAATCAGCAAACGGTGCTAGGAAGTTGGCAGAGCAGAAGGATGTGTGCTCATCCCTTCTTACAAGAACATGAGAATCACAATTAATTGCTGAACAACTGCTGACAAAAACTCTGGAACCTGCCAAAAAAGATAACCATACATCCAAAGACAAAGGAGAAACCACAACAAGATGGTAAAAGGGGGAGAACGAAATCTCATACCCACCAGGTAGGAGATCCACAAACTGGTAAACAGTTATACCACAGAAATTCTCCCACTGGAGTGAACTTTCTGAGCCCATGTCAGGCTTTTCAGTCTGTGGTCTGTCGATGGGAGGAGTAATCTCCAAAGACTCTGACTTTGGAGGCCAGCAGTATTTGATTGCAGGAATTTCACAGGACTGAGGGAAATAGAAAGTCCACTCTTGGAGAGCACACACAAAGTTTTGTGTGTACCAGGACCCAGGGGAAAAAAAGCAGTGACCCAATAAAAGACTGGTTAGAACTACCTGCTAGTATTGGGGGAGTCTCCTGCTGAGGTGGGAGAGGGGCTTGGCACAAGGTGGAGACAACGACACTGGCAGCAGCAGTTCTGGAAAGCACTAGCCCCACCAATCATACTGTAGGCTCCAGTGCTGGGTCACTTCAGGCCAAACAACCAATAGGAAGGAAACACAGGCCTACCAGTTAGCAGACAATTGGATTAAAGTTTTCCTGAGCATGACCTTGTCCACTAAAGGAGCAAAACCTAGGTCTAACTACCACCACTCCTTCCCATCAGGAAGCTTGCAGAAGCCTCTTAGACAGCCTGATCCACTGGAGGACAGAGGGCAGAATCAAGAAGAATTACAACTCTGCAGCCTGTGAAATGAAAACCACAATCATAGAAAGTTAGATGAAGTGAAAACAAACAAACAAACAAAGAAACAAAAAACCAGAGGATTATGTCCCAGAAGAAGGAAGAAGATAAAACCCCAGAAAAATAACTAAGTGAAGTGGAAATAGGCTGCCTTTCAGAAAAATAATTCAGAATAATGAGAGTGAAGCTGATTCAGAATCTCAGGAAAATATGGAGGCAAGGAACAAGAAGATGCAATAAATGTTTAACAAAGATCTAGAAGAACTAAATAATAAGCAAACGGGGTGAATAATACAACAACTGAAATGAAAAATACCCTGGAAGGAATCAAGAGCAGAATAAGTGAGGCAGAGAACAGATGTGACCTGGAAGACAGAATGGTGGAAATCACTGCTGCCAAACAGAACAAAGAAAAAAGAATGAAAAGAAATTAACTCAGTCTAAGAGACCTTGGGACAAAATTAAAGAATCCAACATTTGCAATATAGGTGGAGGGGGTCCCAGAAAGAGAAGAGAGAGAGAAAGGATCTGAGAAAGTACTTGAAGAGATGATAAATAAAAACTTCCCTAGCATGGGATGTCAGTTACCCAAACCCAGGAAGCACAGAGTCCCAGGCAAGATAAATCCAAGGAAGAACACATTGAATCACATGGTAATCAAAGTGACAAAAATTTAAGACAAAAAAAAATTAAAAGCAACAAGGGAAAAAGACAACATATAAGGAAACTCTCAAAAGGATATAATCAGACTTCTCAGTAGAAACCCTGCAGGTCAGAATGGAGTGGCATGATACATTTAAAGTGATAAAAGGGCAGAACCTACAACAAGAATACCAGCAAGACTGTCTTTCAGATTCAAAGGAAAAGTCAAAATCTTTACAGACAAGTAAAGCTAATAGAATTCAACATCACCAGACCAGCTTTGCAACAAATGCTAAAAAACTCCTTTATGTAGGAAAGAGACCAACAACTTAAAGCAACATTGTACATATATAGACTGCTATACCAAGATCTCATGGGAACAGCAATTCCAAAAACTACAATAAATACACACACAAAGAAAAAAGCAACCCAAAGACAACACTAAAGATGGTCATCAAATCACAAGAGTGAAGAATAAAAGAGGAAGAGAAGAAAAAGGACCCACAAAACCAAATTCCAAAACACTTAAAATAGTAATAGGAACATACATATCAATAATTACCTGAAATGTTAATGGACTCAATGCTTTAACCAAAAGATATAGACTGGCTGAATGGTTACAAAAACAACACGTCTATATATGCTGTTTACAAGAGATCCACTTCAGACCTAAAGATACACATACGGACTAAAAGTGAGGGGATGGAAAAAGACTTTCCAAAAGAAAGATGGAGTAGCAATACTCATATCAGATAAACTAAACTTTAAGATAAAGACTTTTATAAGGGAGCGGCTTCCTTGGTGGATCAGACGGTAAAGAATCTGCCCACAATGCAGGAGACCTGGTTTGATTCCTAGATTGGGAAGATCTGCTGGAGAAGGGAATGACACACTCCAGTATTCTTGCCTGGAGAATTCCATGAACAGAGGAGCCCAGAGAGCTAAAGTCCATGTGGTCTCAAAGACTCAGGCATGACTGAGCAACTAACACACACACACACACACACACATACACAGACCAAGAAATACACCATGTAATGATGAAGAGGTCAATCCAACAATAAGATATAACAATTGTAAATATATATGTACCCAACATAGGAGCACTTCAATATAAGGCAAATACTAAGAGTCATAATTCAGAGAAGGCAATGGCAATCCACTCTGGTACTCTTGCCTGGAAAATCCTATGGACAGAGGAACCTGGTAGGCTGCATTCCAGGGGGTTGCAAAGAGTCAGACACGACTGAGTGACTTCACTTTCCCTTTTCACTTCCATGCATTGGAGAAGGAAATGGCAACCCACTCCAGCGTTCTTGCCTGGAGAATCCCGGGGACGGGGGAGCCTGGTGGGCTGCCATCTCTGGGGTCGCACAGAGTCAAACATGACTGAAGCAACTTAGCAGCAGCAAGAGTCATAAAGGGAGAAATTGACAGTAACAAAAATAATATGGGGGATTTTAACAGTCCAGTTCATCAAGGGATAGCTCATCCAGACCAAAAAATCAGTAAGGAAATAACAAGCCTTAAGTGACACATTAGACCAGATGGACTTAATTTGTATTTATAGATCATTCCATCCAAAAGCAGAAGAATACACAGTCTTCTCAAATGCACACATAACATTCTCCTTTCTCCAGCATGACTACATGCTAGGCCATGCTTCCCAAAGCAAGCCTTGGGAAACTTAAGAAAATATAAATCATATCAAGCAAACACACCACTACAAGATTAGAAATACATCACCAGAAAAAACTGTAAAAAAGAAAATCAGATGGAGGTTAAACAATATCCTACTAAATAAGCAATGGATCACTGAAAAAAATCAAAGAGGAAGTAAAAAATATCTAGAAAAAAATGAAAATTAAAATACAACAATCCAAACCTTATGGGATGCAGCAAAAGAAGTTCTAAGAGGGAATTTGATAACAATTCAATCTTACCTCAAGAAGCAAGAAAAATCTCAAGTAAACAACCTAACCTTACACCTAAAACAAACAGAAAAAGAACAAAACCTGAAGTTTGTGGAAGGAAAAAAATCATAATGATCAGAGCAGAAATAAATGAAATAGTGACAAAGAAAACAATAGCAAAAATCAATGAAACTAAACGCTCTTTCTTAAATGATAAAATTGTAAACTGTTAGCTAGACTCATCAGAAAAAAAAGGAGAGAATTCAAATCAATATAATTAGAAATGAAAATGGAGAAGTTACAACTGACACAACAGAAATACAAGGGCTCATAAGAGACTACGACAAGCAACTTATGACAATAAAATGCACAAAGTGGAAGAAATGGTAAAATTCTTAGAAAGGGACAATCTCCTAAAACTGAACCAGGAAGAAACAGAAAACATGAACAGATCAATCATAAGCAGTCTAATTGAAACTGTGATTTTAAAACTCGCAAATAACAAAAATTCAGGACCTGCAGGTTACAGAGGTGTATTCTATCAAACATTAGAGAAGAACTAACACCTATCCTTCTGAAATTGTTCTAAAAAATTGCAGATGAAGGAAAACTCTCAGACATCATTCTATGAGGCCACCCTCACCCTGATACCAAAACCAGAAAAAGATGTCACAAAAAAAAGAAAATTACAGGCTAATATCATTGATGAACATAGATGCAAAAACATTCAACAAAATACTAGCAATCCAAACCCCACAATACATTGAAAGTATCATACACCATGATCAATAGGATTTATCCCAGAGATGCAAGTATTTTTCAATATCCACAAATCAATCAATGAGATACACCCACCTCAACAAACTGAAGAATAAAAACCATATGACTATTTCAATAAAAAAAGTTTAACAAAATTCAGCATCCATTTATGATAAAAGCTTTCCAGGAAGTAGGCATAGAGGGAACATACCTCAACATAGTAAAGGCCATAAAAGACAAACCTGCAGCTAACATCATATTCAACGGTGCAAAGTTGAAAGCATTTCCTCTAAGATCAGGTAAAAATCACTTGCTAATTATATATTCAAATATGGAGGCAAGGAACAAGAAGATGCAATAAATGTTTAACAAAGATCTAGAAGAACTAAATAATAAGCAAACGGGGTGAATAATACAACAACTGAAATGAAAAATACCCTGGAAGGAATCAAGAGCAGAATAAGTGAGGCAGAGAACAGATGTGACCTGGAAGACAGAATGGTGGAAATCACTGCTTCCAAACAGAACAAAGAAAAAAGAATGAAAAGAAATTAACTCAGTCTAAGAGACCTTGGGACAAAATTAAAGAATCCAACATTTGCAATATAGGTGGAGGGGGTCCCAGAAAGAGAAGAGAGAGAGAAAGGATCTGAGAAAGTACTTGAAGAGATGATAAATAAAAACTTCCCTAGCATGGGATGTCAGTTACCCAAACCCAGGAAGCACAGAGTCCCAGGCAAGATAAATCCAAGGAAGAACACATTGAATCACATGGTAATCAAAGTGACAAAAATTTAAGACAAAAAAAAATTAAAAGCAACAAGGGAAAAAGACAACATATAAGGAAACTCTCAAAAGGATATAATCAGACTTCTCAGTAGAAACCCTGCAGGTCAGAATGGAGTGGCATGATACATTTAAAGTGATAAAAGGGCAGAACCTACAACAAGAATACCAGCAAGACTGTCTTTCAGATTCAAAGGAAAAGTCAAAATCTTTACAGACAAGTAAAGCTAATAGAATTCAACATCACCAGACCAGCTTTGCAACAAATGCTAAAAAACTCCTTTATGTAGGAAAGAGACCAACAACTTAAAGCAACATTGTACATATATAGACTGCTATACCAAGATCTCATGGGAACAGCAATTCCAAAAACTACAATAAATACACACACAAAGAAAAAAGCAACCCAAAGACAACACTAAAGATGGTCATCAAATCACAAGAGTGAAGAATAAAAGAGGAAGAGAAGAAAAAGGACCCACAAAACCAAATTCCAAAACACTTAAAATAGTAATAGGAACATACATATCAATAATTACCTGAAATGTTAATGGACTCAATGCTTTAACCAAAAGATATAGACTGGCTGAATGGTTACAAAAACAACACGTCTATATATGCTGTTTACAAGAGATCCACTTCAGACCTAAAGATACACATACGGACTAAAAGTGAGGGGATGGAAAAAGACTTTCCAAAAGAAAGATGGAGTAGCAATACTCATATCAGATAAACTAAACTTTAAGATAAAGACTTTTATAAGGGAGCGGCTTCCTTGGTGGATCAGACGGTAAAGAATCTGCCCACAATGCAGGAGACCTGGTTTGATTCCTAGATTGGGAAGATCTGCTGGAGAAGGGAATGACACACTCCAGTATTCTTGCCTGGAGAATTCCATGAACAGAGGAGCCCAGAGAGCTAAAGTCCATGTGGTCTCAAAGACTCAGGCATGACTGAGCAACTAACACACACACACACACACACACATACACAGACCAAGAAATACACCATGTAATGATGAAGAGGTCAATCCAACAATAAGATATAACAATTGTAAATATATATGTACCCAACATAGGAGCACTTCAATATAAGGCAAATACTAAGAGTCATAATTCAGAGAAGGCAATGGCAATCCACTCTGGTACTCTTGCCTGGAAAATCCTATGGACAGAGGAACCTGGTAGGCTGCATTCCAGGGGGTTGCAAAGAGTCAGACACGACTGAGTGACTTCACTTTCCCTTTTCACTTCCATGCATTGGAGAAGGAAATGGCAACCCACTCCAGCGTTCTTGCCTGGAGAATCCCGGGGACGGGGGAGCCTGGTGGGCTGCCATCTCTGGGGTCGCACAGAGTCAAACATGACTGAAGCAACTTAGCAGCAGCAAGAGTCATAAAGGGAGAAATTGACAGTAACAAAAATAATATGGGGGATTTTAACAGTCCAGTTCATCAAGGGATAGCTCATCCAGACCAAAAAATCAGTAAGGAAATAACAAGCCTTAAGTGACACATTAGACCAGATGGACTTAATTTGTATTTATAGATCATTCCATCCAAAAGCAGAAGAATACACAGTCTTCTCAAATGCACACATAACATTCTCCTTTCTCCAGCATGACTACATGCTAGGCCATGCTTCCCAAAGCAAGCCTTGGGAAACTTAAGAAAATATAAATCATATCAAGCAAACACACCACTACAAGATTAGAAATACATCACCAGAAAAAACTGTAAAAAAGAAAATCAGATGGAGGTTAAACAATATCCTACTAAATAAGCAATGGATCACTGAAAAAAATCAAAGAGGAAGTAAAAAATATCTAGAAAAAAATGAAAATTAAAATACAACAATCCAAACCTTATGGGATGCAGCAAAAGAAGTTCTAAGAGGGAATTTGATAACAATTCAATCTTACCTCAAGAAGCAAGAAAAATCTCAAGTAAACAACCTAACCTTACACCTAAAACAAACAGAAAAAGAACAAAACCTGAAGTTTGTGGAAGGAAAAAAATCATAATGATCAGAGCAGAAATAAATGAAATAGTGACAAAGAAAACAATAGCAAAAATCAATGAAACTAAACGCTCTTTCTTAAATGATAAAATTGTAAACTGTTAGCTAGACTCATCAGAAAAAAAAGGAGAGAATTCAAATCAATATAATTAGAAATGAAAATGGAGAAGTTACAACTGACACAACAGAAATACAAGGGCTCATAAGAGACTACGACAAGCAACTTATGACAATAAAATGCACAAAGTGGAAGAAATGGTAAAATTCTTAGAAAGGGACAATCTCCTAAAACTGAACCAGGAAGAAACAGAAAACATGAACAGATCAATCATAAGCAGTCTAATTGAAACTGTGATTTTAAAACTCGCAAATAACAAAAATTCAGGACCTGCAGGTTACAGAGGTGTATTCTATCAAACATTAGAGAAGAACTAACACCTATCCTTCTGAAATTGTTCTAAAAAATTGCAGATGAAGGAAAACTCTCAGACATCATTCTATGAGGCCACCCTCACCCTGATACCAAAACCAGAAAAAGATGTCACAAAAAAAAGAAAATTACAGGCTAATATCATTGATGAACATAGATGCAAAAACATTCAACAAAATACTAGCAATCCAAACCCCACAATACATTGAAAGTATCATACACCATGATCAATAGGATTTATCCCAGAGATGCAAGTATTTTTCAATATCCACAAATCAATCAATGAGATACACCCACCTCAACAAACTGAAGAATAAAAACCATATGACTATTTCAATAAAAAAAGTTTAACAAAATTCAGCATCCATTTATGATAAAAGCTTTCCAGGAAGTAGGCATAGAGGGAACATACCTCAACATAGTAAAGGCCATAAAAGACAAACCTGCAGCTAACATCATATTCAACGGTGCAAAGTTGAAAGCATTTCCTCTAAGATCAGGTAAAAATCACTTGCTAATTATATATTCAACATAATTTTGGAAGTCCTAGTAATAGTAATCAGAGATGAAATAGAAATGAAAAGAATCCAAATTGGAAAAGAAGTTAAACTGTCACTATTTACAGATGATGTTACTATACATAGAAAATTTTAAAGATGCTGCCAGAAAACTACTAGAGCTTCATCAGTGAATTTGGTAGAGTGGTAGGTTTCAGAATTAATACATAGAAATCTCTTGTATTTCTATACACTAACAATGAAATATCAGAAAGAGAAATTAAAGAAGAAATCTTATTTACCATCACATCAAAAATAATAAAATACTTAGAAAAGGGCTTCCCTGGTGGTTCAGTTGTAAAGAATCCTCTTGCAGTGCAAGACTTGGGTTCAATCCCTGAGTCAGCAAGATCCCCTGGAAAAGGAAATGGCAACCCACTTAAGTACTCTTGCCTGGGAAATCCCGTGGACAGAGGACCCTGGAGGGCTACAGCCCACTGAGTTGCAAAAAAGTTGGATAAGACTTAGCAACTGAACAATGACAATGACAACAAACTAGAAAAAAAACCCTAAGAAGCAAAAGACTTGTAATCTGAAAACTATAAGATACTGATTAAAGAAATCAAAGACTACAGAAGCAAATGGAGAGATACATCATGTTCTTGGATTAGAAGAATCTAGATTGTCAAAATGACTATACTACTGAAAGCAATCTACATATTCAATTCAATCCCTATCAAATTACTGATGGCATTTTTCACAGAACTAGAACAACAAATCTTAACATTTGTATGGGGATACAAAAGACCCTGAATAGCCAAAACAATCTTGATAGAAAAATGGAGCTGGAGGAACTGGTCTCCCTGACTTCAGACTATCATAAAAAGCTGTAGTCATCAAAGCAGTATGGTAGTGGCACAAAAATAGAAATATAGATCAATGAAACAGGATAAAATGCTCAGAAATAAACCCACAAACCTATTATCAACTAATCTATGACAAAGAAGGCAAGAGTATACAATGGTGGAAAGACAGTCTCTTCAGTTAATGGTGCTGAAAACGGGATAGCCACATGTAAAAAAATGAAATTAGAAGATTATTTAACACCATACATAGAAGTAAGTTCAAAATGGATTAAAGGTCTAAATGTGAGACTGTACACTCTAAAACTCTTAGAGGAAACTATAGGCAAAACACTCTTTGGCATAAATCACAACAAGATCCTTTTTTACACATCTCCTAGAGTAATAAACCCCTGGAGAAGAGAAAGGATAGTCACTCCAGTATTCTGGCCTGGAGAATTCCATGGATTATATAGTCCATGAGGTCACAAAGAGTCAGACACGACTGAGTGACTTTCACTTTCACTTCAGAGTAATAAAAATGAAAACAAAAATTAACTAATGGCACCTACTTAAACTCAAAAACTTTTGCACAACACAGGAAGCCATAGACAAGATGAAAGTACTACCCACAGATTGGGAGAAAAATATTTGTAGATGATGTGATCAACAAAGGATTAGACTCCAAAATTTACAAGCAGCTCATGCAGCTTAATATCATGAAAATAAACAAGCTAATCAAAAAATAGGAAGAAGACATAAATAGACATTTCTCATAGAAGATATAAAGATGGCCAAGGGCACGTGAGAAGTTGTTCAACATTGGTAATTATGAGAGAAATGCAAACTAGAAGTACAATGAATTATCACTTCACACTTGTCAAAATGGTTACCATAAAAAAATCCACAAACACAAATATTTGAAAGTGTGTGGAGAAAAGGGAACCCTCATACATTGTTGGTGGCAATGTAAATTGGTACAGCCACTATGGGGAACAGTATGGAGTATCCTAAAAAACTAGAAATAGATTTATCATATGATCCTTTAATTGCAGTTCTGGGCATACATCTGGGGAAAAACATAGTATGAAAGGATACATGCACCCAATATTCATTGCAGCACTGTTTGCGATAGCCAAGACATGTAGCCAACATAAATGTCCAACCACAGATGAATGGATAAAGAAGATATGGTACATATATACAATAGAATATTACTCAGCCATTAGAAAGAATGAAATAATGCCATTTGCAGTAACATGGATGGATCTAGAGATTGTTATACTGAGTGAAGTCAGACAGAGAATGAGAGATATTGTATTATATTGCTTATATGCTATATCTAGAAAGAAATGATACAAATGGACTTAGTTACAAAATAGAAACAGCCTCACAGAATTAGTAAACTTATGGTTACCAGCGGGGAAGGGTGAGGGAGAGGGATAGTTTGGGATTGACATATCACACTGTGCTCTCTCTATACACACACATACATAGAGAGAGCACAGTGCACAGTGCACAGTGCACACTGCACAAGCCCTTAGTTGTGGCATGTAGGATCTAACTTCCTGATCAGGGATTGTACCTAGGCCCCCTGCATTGGGAGCACAGAGTCTTAGCCTCTGGACCACCAGGGAAGTCCCTGTATAATCTTCTATATTAATATAAAGCTTAAATGGGTAATTATAAAAATTGTTTTATTAAAATATTCAATAAAATTCACATGGTTAATGGAGTTCATTATTTTAATACTTAAAAATAAGTTAAAATAATTATTCAGAATAAAAAACAAAAATAAAACAAAAACAAATGGTGCTGAGAGAAGTAGATATACCTTTGAAAACAATGGAATTGGACTCTTCAGTTTCTCTTCAAAATTGACCAAAGCCTTAAGAAAAAGAACTAAAAATATGAAAAAAAAATAGAAGAAAATATCCAGGGATATCTTAATTAACTTCGATTTGGCAATAGATTCTTAGGTCTGACACCAAAAGGACAATAACCAAAGAAAAATAGATAAATTGGAGTTGTACAAAATTAAGAATATTTGTGTATCCAAGTAACAAACATTGGTGAGGATGTGGAAAAAAGGGAACCCTCATATACTGTTGGTGGGAATGTAAATTGGTGCAGCCACTGTGGAAAACAGTATGCAGGTTTCTCAAAAAATTTAAAATAGATCTACCATATATATGACCCAGCAATTCTTTGGTATATAGCTGGGAAAAAAGTATAATTCTAAAAGATACATGCCCTGCAATATTCATAGTAGCAGTTTCATAATTGCCAAGGTATAGAAGCAACCTGTGTCCATCAACAGATGAACAGAAAAAGAAGAAGTAGTATATATATGCAATAGACTACTTCTCAACTATAAAAAAGAATAAAATTTTCCCATTTTCAGAAATATGGAGAGTCCTGGAGGGCATTATGCTAAGTGAAATAAATTAGAGAAATACAAGTGCTATATGTTATCACTTATATGTGGAATCTAAAAAATATATAACGTAACAAATTAGTGAATATAGCAAAAAAAGAAGCAGACCCACAGATATAGAGAACAAACCAGTGGTTACCAGTGGGGCAGGGAAAGGGCCATACAGGGGTTGGGGGGAGGGAGGTACAAAGTTCTGGATATAAGATAGGTTACAAAATATTGCATGACACATGGAATATGACACACAGTCAATATCTTGTAATAACCACTAATGGAGTGTAATCTTTAGGAATGTACAAAATAAACAGTTAAAAAAGAGAAAAAAAATTTTTTTGTATCAAAGGATACTGTCAAGAAAAAATACAACCTATAGAATGACTGGAAATATTTGCAAACTCTACATTTGACAAAGGCTTAATATCTAGTATATATAATAAACTCTTACAACTCAAAAAATAAAAGACAACCCAATTAAAAGATGAGCAAAAATCTGAATGAACATCTCTCTGCAAAGATATACAAATGACCAATAAACACATGAAAACATGCTCCACATCACTAGTCATTATGGAAATGCAAATTGAAGCACAGTGAAATGCTACTTCATACACAGTAGGATGGCTATAATAAAGAAAAGTGTTGACAGGATATTAAAGAATTGATACCCTCATATATTGCTGGTA
>SJYG01001379.1:79071-100900 GCA_006410535.1 Litocranius walleri
TGTATTTTTTTTTTTTTTGTTTCCTCTCTGGCTAGGTTACTTGAAGAGTCTGTCTGCTACTTTACAATTTTTTTTCTTCTTATTGATCCATTCTGATATTGACACTCCCTATTGTATTTTTTCATTTCATTCACCGTATTTGTCAGCTCCAGAAATTCCATGTGGTTCTTTTTCTTTAAATGATTTTTATCTCTTTGTTAAATTTCTTATTTTGTTTGTGTGCTGCTTTCCTGATTTTGTTGAATTGTCTTTCTGTGTTTTCTTGTAGCTCATTGAGTTTCCTTAAAATGGCTATTTAAATTCTTTATGAGGTAAATTGACTATATGTTTTTTGAGTTGATTACTGGAAAAATCTTATGATCCTTTAGTGGTGTCTTGTTTCCTTGATTCTTTGTGTTCCTTGAAATCTTGCATTGCTATCTTTGCATTTAAAGTAGCAGTCACCTCCTCTAGCCTTAACTAACCTGTGAATACAGCTGCTCTGTGCTTCTTGCTCCATCTTCTGGTAGATTTCTTAAGCTTGTATGCCTTCTCTGAATTCTGCAATGCAGCAGTCCAAGTTCTGGGACCTTCCCTTTTAGTTTTCCCAAGGGTAGTGCTAAATGCCCAGACTGTGGTCTCTCCTTGGCCTGCAGATTTGAGTGAGCTTTCTACACATGCTCACTAGCCATCTGCCAAAACTCACTCTTAGTGTCATTCAGAGTGCCCAGAGGGGATCAGCCATGAGGTGAAGGGTGGTGTGAGTGAGGCACTGAGATGTCCTTGGCCTATTTGGGTAGATTTACATATGAGAAGTCTCAGGGGCTCATTGGTGGGCCTGCCAGTGGAGTAATTATCAGGATTCCCTTTCTTGATGCTGTCTAAACCTTGGCTGCGGTTCATCTAGCTGCTCACTGCCCTGTAGAGTTGTCCAGCTCAAAGCCCAGGACTCCACATGGAGTGAGAGAAATTGATATCTTTGGTAGTATCTTGGACAACTGGAGAAGTCATGCACTCAGTCACACACTCTCACTTTTCACTGCAGGAGAAATCATGATTCAATAAAGGTTCTCTTGACATTGAACATTGGTAAAGTAAAGATGTTCCTCATCCTTTAATGCGTATGATCTGTGACTTTCTTCTCTGAAAGTGTGCTGGGAATTCTCTACTGGACTCCTGAACTTCCACAAATAATCTCTCATTTGTGGGTGATTATTTGTTTGTTCATTCTCCAGGAGCTCCCAGACCATAGCCTAGAGAGTCTGAAATTGGTTCATGGTGCATTTCAGGCTCCACAGCTGGGATCAATAACTGAGTGGCTATTATCTGAAATATAGGTGAATAATATTCTTCCTGAGCCCTTAGGAATCAGGTGCTGGATCCCGCTGTTCCTACAAAGGTACTTTTGTACATAGATGGATGCAAAATTGCTGTTGCTGAGGGAGGTATATGAGTTTTTGTTGCTGTTCAGTAGCTAAGTTGTATCTGACTCTTTGCCACCCCACGAACTGCAACACCCCTGGCACCTCCGTCTTTCACTATCTCCCACAGTTTGCTTAAATTCATGTCTATTGTATCAGTGATGCTATCTAATCGTCTCATCCTCTGCTATGACCTTCTCCTTTTGCCTTCAATTTTACCCAGCATCAGGGAAGCAGAGGTAGATGTTTTCCCAGAATTCCCTTGATTTCTTCATGATCCAACCAATGCTGATAATTGGTTCCTCTACCTTTTCTAAACCCAGTATGTATATTTGGAAGTTCTTGGTTCACATACTGCTGAAGCCTAGCTTGAAGGCTTTTGAGCATAACCTGGCTAGCATGTGAAATGAAGGCCATTGTATAGTAGTTAAAACATTCTTTGGCATTGGAAGGAAAACTGACCCTTTCCAGTTCTGTGACCACTGGTGAGTTTTCTAAATTTGCTGACATTGAATGTAGTACTTTAACAGCATCTTTTAGGATTTGAAATAGCTCAGCTAGAATTCCACCACCTTCACTAGCTTTGTTTGTATGTAGTAATGCATAAACCTCATACCCGCCAGAGAGTCTTGGAGGGCATAAACAAAACCCTGTGTGCACCAGGACCCAGGGGAAAAAAGTACTGACTCCACAAGAGACTGGATCATACCTGCCTATGTTTGAGGGCCCTCTGTGGAGGCATGAGTCAGCAGTGGCCTGCTGTGGGGATAGGGGCACTGGCAGCAACAGTCTTGGGAGGCATGGTGTGTTGGCATAAGTCCTCTTGGAGGAGGTCACCATTAGCCCTACCATAAAGTGTACTATATGGCAGCCCTACCATAGAGACTGCAGACTGCAGAACTAGGCTGAGTCAGGCCAAACTCAGGGAGGGAGCACAGCCCCACCTATTAGCAGAAAATTGAACTAAAGATTTACTGAGCAAGGCCCTGCCCACCAGAGCAAGACCAAGTTTTCCCCACAGCCAGTGCCTCCCATCAGGAAGCTTGCACAAGCTTCTTATCCTCATCCATCAGAGGGGAGAAAGAAGCAAGAACTGCAATCCCATGACTTTCAGAATGAAAACCACAATCACAAAAAACTAACCAAAATGATCACGTGGATTACAGTCTTGTCTAACTCAATGAAACTATGAGCCATGACATGCAGGGCCACCCAAGATGGACAAGTCATGGTGGAGAGTTCTGACAAAACATGATCCACTGGAGAAGGGAATGGCAAATTACTTCAGTATTCTTGCTTTGAAAACCCCATGAACAGTATGAAAAGGCAGAAAGATATGACACCAGAAGATGAGCCCCCTAGGTATGCTACTGGTGAAGAGCAGAGAAATAGCTCCAGAAAGAATGAAGAGGCTGAGTAAAAGCAGAAATAATGCCCAGGTGTGGACGTGTCTGGTGATGAAGGTAAAGTCTGATGCTGTAAAGAATGATAACACATAGGAACGTGGAATCGAGGTAAATTAGATGTGGTCCAACAAGAGATGGCAAGAGTGAACATAAGCCTTTTAGGAATCAGTGAACTAAAATGGATGGGAATGGATGAATTTAATTCACATGACATTATATCTACTATGGTGGGCAAGAATCCCTTAGAAGGAATGGAGTAGCCCTCATAGTCAACAAAAGAGTCCAAAATACAAGACTTGGGTGTAACCTCAAATAAGACAGAATAATCTCAGACCATCTCCAAGGCAAACCATTAACATCACAGTAATCCAAGTCTGTGCTTCAATCACTAATGTCAAAGAAGATGAAGTCAAATTGTTCTATGAAGAACAACAAAATCTTCTAGAACTAACACCAAAAAATACACCCTTTTCATCATATGGAATTGGAATGCAAAAGTATTCCAAAGTCAAGAGATACTTGCAGTAACAAAGCAAGTTCGGCCTTGGAGAACAAAATGAAGCAAGGTGAAAGCTAACAGAGTTTTGTCAAGAGAATGCACTGGTCATAGTAAACACCCTGTTCCAATAACACAAGAGATGACTCTTCACATGGACATCACCAGATGGTCAGTTCTGAAATCAGATTGATTATATTCTTTGCAGCCAAAGATGGAGAGGTTTTATACAGCTAGCAAAAATAAGACCTGGTGCTGACTGTGGCTCAGATCATGAACTCCTTATTGCAAAACTTAGACTTAAATTGAAAAAAGCAGGGAAAACCATTAGGACATTCTGATATGACCTAAGTCAAGTGCCTTATGATTATAAAGTAGAAATGACAAATTGATTCTTGGGATTAGATCTGGTAGACAGAGTTCCATAAGAACTATGGATGGAGGTTTGTAACATTGTACAGGAGACAGTGACCAAAACTATTCTGAAGAAAAAGAAATGCAAGAAGGCAAAATGGTTGTCTGAGGAGGCCTTACAGATAGCTGAGAAAAGAAGAGAAGCAAAAAGCAAAGGAGAAAGGGAAAGATAAAAACATCTGAGTGCAGAGTTCCAAAGAATAGCAAGGAGAGATAAGAAAGGCTTCTTAAGTGAACAACGCAAAGAAACAGAGGAAAACAATAGAATGGGAAATATTAGAGATTCCTTCAAGAAATTTAGGAGATACTAAGGGAACATTTCATGCAAAGAAGGATACAATAAAGGACAGAAAGAGTAAGGACCTAACAGAAGCAGAAGATATTAAGAAGAGGTGGCAAGAATACACAGAAGAACTATACAAAAAAGATCTTCATGACCCAGATAATCACGATGGTGTGATCACTCACCATCACATTCCAGACATTCTGGAATGTGAAGTCAAGTGGGCCTTAGGAAGCATCACTACGAACAAAGCTAGTGGAGGTGATGGAATTGCATCTGAGCTATTTCAGATCCTAAAAGATGAAGCTGTTAAAGTGCTGCACTCAATATGCTAGCGAATTTGGAAAACTCAGCAGTGGCCACAGGACTGGAAATGGTCAGTTTTCATTCCAATCCCAAAGAAAGGCAATGCCAAAGAATGTTCCAACTACCATACAGTTGTGCTCATTTCACATGCTAGCATGGTAATGCTCAGAATTCTTTAAGGTAGGTTTCAGCAGTCTATGAACCAAGAACTTCCAGATGGATTTAGAAAAGGTAGAGGAATCAGTGATCAAATTGCCAACAACGGTTGGATCATAGAAAAAGCAAGAGGATTCCAGAAAAACATCTACTTCTGCTTTATTGACTATGCTAAAGCCTTTGACTTTGTGGATCACAACAAACTGTGGGAAATTTGTAAAGAGATGGGACTACAAGACCACCTTATATGCCTCTTGAGAAACCTGTATACAGGTCAAGAAGCAACAGTTAGTACCGGACGTGGAACAACAGACTGGTTCCAAACTGGGAAAGGAGTACATCAAGGCTGCATATTCTCACCCTGCTTATTTAACTTCTATACATGATACATCATCCAAAATGCCGGGCTGAGTGTATCACAAGTTGGAACCAAGATTGTCAGGAGAAATATCAACACCTTAGACATGCAGATAAAACAAAGAGAAACTAAATATCCTCTTGATAAAAGGTGAAAGAGGAGAGTGAAAAAGCCGGCTTAAAACTCAACATTCAAAAAACTAAGATCATGGTATCTGGTTCTCTCGCTTCATGGCAAATGGATGGAGAAAAATGGAAACAGTGGCAGATTTTATTTTCTCGGGCTCCAAAATCACTGCGGATGGTAACTGCAGCCATGAAATTAAAAGATGCTTGGTCCTTGGAAGAAAAGTGATATCAAAACTAGACAGCATATTAAAACGCAGAGACATCACTTTGCAGACAAATGTCCATATAGTCAAAGGTATGGCTTTTCCAGTAGTCATGTACAGACGTGAGAGTGGACCATGAAGAAGGCTGAGCACAGAATAATTGATGTTTTCAAATTGTGGTGCTGGAGTAGTCTCTTGAGAGTCCCTTGGACTGCAAGGAGATCAAACCAGTCAATCCTAAAGGAAATCAACCCTGAATATTCATTGAAAGGACTGATGCTGAAGCTGAAGCTCCAATACTTTGGTCACCTGATGTGAAGAGCTGACTCATTTGAAAAGACCCCGATGCTGGGAAAGACTGAGGGCAGGTGAAGAATGGGGTGATAGAGGATGAGATAGTTTGATGGCATCACCAACTCAATGGATATGAGTTTGAGCAAACTCTGGGTGATAGTGAAGGACAGGGAAGCCTGGTGTGCTGCAGTCCATGAGGTTGCAAAGTGTTGGACACAGCAACTGAACAACAACAAAAATGTATATAGGTGAAGGACATCTTTTCTCCTTCCAGTTTTATTGAGATATAACTGGCATATAGCTGTATAAGGTGTACAGCATAATGTTTTGACATATATATCATGAAATGATTATCACAATAACTTTTGGAAATATCTATCATCTGATTTAGATGCAAAATTAAGAAATAAAAAAAATTCCTTATGATGGGAACTCAGAATTTACTCTTAGCAACTTTCATATATAACATACAACAGTGTTAATTATATTTATCATTTTGCACATTACATCTGTAGTACTTATTTTCTTGTAACTGGAAGTTGATACCTTTTGAATGCCTTTATCCAATTCTCCCTCTCTCCACTCTCCTACTTTGGTAACCACAAAGCTGATCTCTTTTTCTATGAGTTAATTTGTTTTTAGATTATAATTGACCTATGTTAGTTCCTGTTACACAACACAGTGTTTTGTTGTTTCTGTACATTTCAAAATGATCACTTTTAATTTAGTTATGGTATATCACCATGCAGAGATATTACATAGCTATTGACTATATTCTCCATGCTCTCACTATGGTATGTAACCACCAGGAAGACCATAGTGTAGAGAATATAGTCTGATGCCTCTGAACTATGGAGCTGGATAAGACTCTTGAGAGCCTCTTGGATAGCAAGATCAAACCAGTCAATCTTAAGGGAACTCAACCCTGAATACTTGTTGGAAGGACTGATGCTGAAGTTAAAACTCCAGTATTTTTTTCAGCTGATGCAAACATCAGGGGGGAAAGATTGAGGGCAGAAGAAGAGGGCATCAGAGGATAAGATGGCTGGATGGCATCACCCAGGCAATGGACATGAACTTGGGCAAGCTTCAAGAGACGGTGAGGGACAGAGAGGCCTGGCGTGCTGCAGTCTATGGGGTCACAAAAGGACACGACTGGGTGACTGAACAACAACAAATATTCCCCATGAAGGGATGACTTATTGTAAAAAAACCCTGATGCTGGGAAAGACTGAAAGCAAAAGGAGTAAGGGATGGCAGAGGGTGAGATTATTAGATAGCATCACTGTCTCAGTGGACATGAATTTGAGCAAACTCTGGAAGATAATGGAGGACAGAAGAACCTGGTGTGCTGCACTCCACGGAGTCACGAAGAGTTGGATTCCACTTAGGAACTGATAAGTGAAAGTGAAAATGAAAGTTGTTCAGTCATGTCTGAATTTTTGCTATTGCATGGACTATACAGTCCACGGAATTCTCCAGGCCAGAATACTGGAGTGGATAGCCTTTCCCTTCTCCAGGGGATCTTCCCAACTCAGGGATCGAACTCAGGTCTCTTGCATTGCAGGCGGATTTTTACCAGCTGAGCCACAAGGGAAGCCCAAGATTACTGAAGTGGGTAGCCTATCCCTTCTCCAGCAGATCTTCCTGACCCAGGAATCCAACCGGGGTCTTCTGCATTGCAGGTGGCTTCTTTACCAACTGAGCTATCAGGGAAGCAAAGCGACTGATAAACAACAATATTCTCCACACTGTACATTTCATACCTGTGACTCACTTATTTTGCTTCTGAAAGTCTTTACCTCTTCATCTTCCTCACCTATTTCTTTCTTCACCCCACTCCCCTTCCCTTGGCCACTACCTGTTTGTTCTCTGTATCTAAGACTCTGTTTCTGTTTTATTGTTTTCATCGTTTTGTTTAAATTTATCATATAAGTGAAATCATACAGTATTTGTCTTCCTCTGTCTGACTTATTTCACTTAGGATGATATCCTCTATGTCCATTGCAAATGATAAGGTTTCACTCTTTTTATGGAGAGTAATAATCTGTTATATATATTAATATATACACTTCATCCTATTTAGCCATCTCCCTGTTGTTACTCCCACTTCCTTCCCTTTAAATTACTTTGACAGACTTTTTCTGACCCTAAAATTAAAAGACGCTTACTCCTTGGAAGAAAAGTTATGACCAACCTAGATAGCATATTGAAAAGCAGAGATATTACTTTGCCAACAAAGGTCCGTCTAGTCAAGGCTATGGTTTTTCCTATGGTCATGTATGGATGTGAGTTGGACTGTGAAGAAAGCTGAGCGCCGAAGAATTGATACTTTTGAACTGTGGTGTTGGAGAAGACTCTTGACAGTCCCTTGGACTGCAAGGAGATCCAACCAGTCCATTCTGAAGGAGATCAGTCTTGGGTGTTCTTTGGAAGGAATGATGCTAAAGCTGAAACTCCAGTACTTTGGCCACCTCATGCGAAGAGTTGACTCATTGGAAAAGACTCTGATGCTGGGAGGGATTGGGGGCAGGAGCAGAAGGGGACGACCGAGGACAAGATGGCTGGATGGCATCACTGACTCAATGAACGTGAGTCTGAGTGAACTCCGGGAGATGGTGATGGACAGGGAGGCCTGGTGTGCTGCGATTCATGGGGTCGCGAAGAGTCGGACATGACTGAGCGACTGAACTGAACTCAACTGAAGTAACTGGAAATGTAAGCTACTATGTCACTGTGACATAGGGGACTGGAATGCAAAACTAGGAAGTCAAGAGATACCTGAGTAACAGGCAAGTTTTGCCTTGGAGTACAAAATGAAACAGGACAAAGGCTGACAGAGTTTTGCCAAGAGAACATACTGGTCATAGCAAACACCCTCTTCCAACAACACAAGAGCTGCTCATGGACATCACCAGATGGTCAATACTGAAATCAGATTGATTATATTCTTTGTAGCCAAAAGTGGAGAAGCTTGATACATTCAGCAAAAACAAGACTAGAACTGACTGTGGCTCAGTTCATAAACTCCTTACTGCAAAATTCAGACTTAAATTGAAGAAAGTAGGGAGTTTTCCTACTAGACCATTCAGGTATGACCTAAAACCCTTATGATTATCCACTGAAAGTGACAAATAGATTCAAGGGATTAGATCTGATAGAGTTCCATAAATTTATGGACAGAGAGAGGCATTCCTAAGATGGCAGAGAAATAGGATGGGGAAACCACTTTCTCCCCCACAAATTCACTGAAAGATCATTTGAATGCTGAGCAAGTACCACAAAACAACTTCTGAATGCTGGTAGAGCATACCAGGCACACAGAAAGGCAGCCTTCAAAAGGAGGTAGGACAAAATATAAAAGATAAAAAGAGAGACAAAAGAGTTAGGGATGGAGACCCGTCCTGGGGAGGGAGTCATAAAAGAGGAGAAGTTTCCAAACACTAGGAAATCCTCTCACTGGCGAGTCTGTGGGGAGTTTTGGAATCTCTGAGGGCAACATAACTGGGAACAAAAAAATAAATAAATAAAACCCACAGATTTTGCACCTAACTGCAACTCCCAGTGGAGAAGTAGCCCAGATGCTTGTGTCCACCACCAGCAAGCAGGGGCTGAACTGAGAGGCAGGGGCTGAACAGGGAGGCACGTGCTGCATCACTTAGGGTAAGGACCGGGCCTGAATGCCGTGAGTGCAATCTGAGGGAGCTAACGTGAGATAGCAACGCGAAACATGGGATAGCCAGAGAGAGGAAAACAAAAAAAGAGAAAGAGGAAAGAGAGAGAGAGAGAACTTTGCCATGAAAAGCACTAAGCTAAGCCACTGTCAGGCCCACTCACAGAACAAAGGACTGAGCAAATACCAGAGGAGAGCTAGACTGCAGCGGACCAGCTGATCACCCGCCAGAGGCAGGGATGCAGGTGGGTGACAGAGCCAGAAGGCAAGGGGCAAACTCGGCCCCAGAGATGCTGAGAGGGAGACTGGGCAAGATAGAGGTTAAAGTTGTACTAGGGCCTCAGGAAAACAGGCCCACCTGTTAATCTTAAAGCAAACCTTTATCTCAAGGCCTCAGGAAGACAGGCCCTCCTGTTAATCTTAAGACAAACCTTTATCTCAAAAATGTGTAGGGGACTCGTACCTCAGAAATGCAGCCCCCAGGAAGCTTTCTGGGAGATGTTTACTGCAAACCATTCCAGGAAATTAATTTTCTGGAAAAACAAGTTAGCAGTAAAATTAAAACTCAGACAGATGTGTCGACCTGATAACAAATGAACCTATCCCTGAAAATCCCAAGACTTAAACACCAATCAGAATGTTCCACCCTAGCTGTACCTGTTTGTGGCTTTTTGTGCTTAAAAACTGCTTTGTAACGAATGTTCGGGGTTCGTTCTTCCCTGGTGGTGATCAAACGCCGGCGCGCCGGCCTAATAAATCCTCTTGCTGTTTGCTGCATCGATTCCGAGTCTTGGAGATTCTTTGGGTGATGGACCCCTAGAAGGAGGCCTTGAGGCCTAACAATGCCATCCTCTACCAAACTGCAAGCAGGCTCCCAGTTGCTAACCAAGTCTTCTTGGGATCCTGGATGGTTGACATCTGCCAGGGGGATCGCAGCCAGAGATCAGCTCCCCAGAGGAGACACATGGCACACCTGAGATGGTGCTTCCGCTGCACACCCAGGACACTGAGCGGCTGGGACGGGGAGGTGATAAGATGCACCACCCCACCTAGGGAGTGTGTATTCACCAAGTACCTGGCCACCTGAGCTGCTCGGATCTGGGAGGGGCACAAAACGCAGGCCCAACAGAGTTTGTGTCTTTGTGGGGGTAGCCGAGAACCTAAACCTGAGTGGCTTAGATCTGGGAAGTGCACACAACCCAGGGCCCACCTTAGACACTTCCCCTGCAGAGCAACCTGGAATCTGAGCAGCATAGACAGGGAATGTACACACATCCGTGAGCAGGGGCAAATCCAGTGTGGCCCAGACACTGCAAGCACTCCCCACACATGCCAGTGATATTTGTTTGCAGTGTTCCTCCCTCCCTGCAGCACAATTGAACAAGTGAGCCTAAATAAATGACCACCTTTGCCCCCTTGTGTCAGGGGAGAAGTTAGATACTGAAGAGACTTGCAAACAGAGAGAGCCAAAATTAACAAAAAAGAGGGAACTGCTTTGGAAGTGATAGATGTAACAGATTAAAACCCTGTAGTTAGCATTGGCTACATTGGAAGGGACCTATAGACCTTGAGAAGAAGTATAAGCTGGAACAAGGAACTATCTGAAACTGAACTGACCCCACACTGCCCTCAACAGCTCCAGAGAAATTCCTAGATATATTTTACTATTATCATTTTTAATTAAAAATTAAAAAATTTTAAGTCCTTTATTACTCTTTTAATTTTCATTTTTAAAACCTACTATTACCTTGCCAAAAAGACCCTATTTTAAAAGCAAATTTCATATTTTTTTAAAAATAACTTTTGTGATTTTGTTAATATTGTATCTTTTGAGAGTCTAACCTCTACTCTAGCTTTTTAATCTTTGCTTTTTGGTATTTGTAAACAATTCTGTACCTTTAAGAATCCAATCTTCACAATGTATGGCAAAACCAATACAGTATTGTAAAGCAAAATAAAGTAAAAATAAAAATTAAAAAGAAAAGAATCCAATCTTCAGTACCCATTTTTACTTAGGAGTGTGATTACTAGCTTGATTGCTCTCTCCCCTTTTGACTTTCCTTTTTCTCTCCCAGGTCACTTCTCTTTCCTTCCCCCTCTTCCCTTTTCTACTTAACTCTGTGAATCTCTTTGGGTGTTCTGGGCTGTGGAGAACACTTAGGGAACTGATCTCAAGCAAGACTGGCCTCTCTCCTTTTGGCTCCCCTTACTCTCTTCCTGGTCACTTCTATCTCGTTGCACCCTCTTCTCTTCTCTATGGAACTCTGTGAACCTCTCTGAGTGTTCCAGACTGTGGAGAGCACATAGGGAATTGATTAATGGCTAGACTGGTCTCTCCCCTTTTGATTCCCCCTCTTTTCCTCTTGGTCACCTCTATCTCCCTCCTCCCTCTTCTCTTCTCCATGTAACTCTGTGAACCTCTCTGGGTGTCCCCCACTGTGGAGAATCTTTTCACCATTAATCTAGATGTTTTATCATCAGTGCTGTATGGATGGAGAAGTCTTGAGGCTACTGTAAGAATAAGACTGAAAGCCATAGAAAGAGGCTTAAATCCAAAACTTGAGAACACCAGAAAACTCTTCAGTCGAGGGAACATTAATCAACAAGAGCTCATCGAAAAGCTTCCATAGCTATACTGAAAGCAAGCTCCACCCAAGAGCCAATAAGTTTCAGAGCAAGTTATACCAAGCTAACTCTCCAACAACATAGGAGTATAACACTGAGCACAAAAATACAGGCGGCCAAAAGTCACCCCAAACCCATAGACATCTCAAAACTTACTACTGGACCCTTCATTGCACTCCAGAGAGAAGAGTTCCAACTCCACCCACCAAAACATGGACCCAAGCTTCCCTAACCAGGAAACCATGACAAGCCATTTGTCCAATCCCACTCACAGGGAGGAACCTCTTTTACAATAAAGAGGAACCACAAACTTCCAGCATACAGAAAGGCCACTTCAAACACAGCAACCTAAACAAGATGAAAAGGCAGAGAAATATTCAGCAGGTAAAAAAACATGATAAAAGCCCACCAAACCATACAAAAGAGGAAGAGATACGGAGCCTACCTGAAAAAGAATTCAGAATAATGATAGCACAGATGATCCAAAATTTTGAAAACAAAAACGGGGTAACACATAAGTAGATTAGAGACAAGGATTGAGAAGATGTAAGAAATGTTTAACAAGGGCCTAGAAGAAATAAGACATAAAAAGCACTCTGGAGGGAACCAACAGTAGAATAACTGAGGCAGAAGAGAGGATAAGTGAGGTGGAAGATAGAATGGTGGAAATAAATGAAACAGAGAGGAAAAAAGAAAAAAGAATCAAAAGAAATGAGGACAACCTCAGAGACCTCAATAAATAGTCTGGAGACAAGGATTGAGAAGATGCAAGAAAAGTTTAACAAGGACATAGAAGAAATAAAAAAGAATCAATAATGAATAATGCAATAACTGAGGTCAAAAGCACTCCAGAAGATAGGATAAGTGAGGTGGAAGAAGATAGAATGGTGGAAATAAATGAAGCAGAGATAAAAAAAAAGAATTAAATGATGACAACCTCAGAGACCTCTGGGACAATGTTAAATGCCCCAATATTCGAATCATAGGAGTCCCAAAAGAAGAAGATAAAAAGAAAGGCCATGAGAAAATATTTGAGGAGATAATAGCAGAAAAATTCCTTAAAATGGAGAAGGAAATAGCCACCCAAGTCCAAGAAACCTAGAGAGTCCCGAACAGGATAAACCCAAGGTGAAACCTCCCAAGACACATTTTAATCAAATAAACAAAGATCAAACACAAAGAACAAATATTAAAAGAAGCAAGGGAAAAACAACAAAAAACTTACAAGGGGATTCCCATAAGGATAACAGCTGATCTTTCAATAGAAACTCTTCAAGCAAGAAGGGAATGGCAGAGCATACTTAAAGTGATGAAAGAGAAAAACCTACAGCCCAGATTACTGTACCCAGCAGGGATCTCATTCAAATATGAAGGAGAAATCAAAAGCTTTACAGACAAGCAAAACCTGAGAATTCAGCACCACTAAACCAGCTCTTCAACAAATGCTAAATGATCTTCCCTAGACAGGAAACAGAAAATGTTTATAAACTCAAACCCAAAACAACAAACTAAGTGGCAATGGGACCATACTTATCAATAATTACTTTAAATGTAAATGGGGTGAATGCCCCAACCAAAAGACAAAGACTGGCTGAATGGATAAAAAAAAACAAGAGACCCAACTCAAAGCTAGGGACACATTCAAACTGAAAGTGAAAGGCTGGAAAAAATATATCACACAAAGAAAGAAAGAAAAGAAGGTGAAGTCATTCAGTTGTGTCCAACTCTTTGTGACCCCATGGAGTGTAGCCCACCAGGCTCCTCCATTCATTAAATTTTCTAGGTAAGAGTACTGAAGTGGGTTGCCATTTCCTTCTCTAGGGGATTTTCTCGGCCCAGGGATCGAACCCAGGTCTCCTGTATTGTGGGCAGATGCTTTACCATCTGAGCCACCAGGGAATCCCATTATCATGCAAATGGAGACCAAAAGAAAGCAGAAGTAGCAATACTCATATCAGAAAATATAGACTGAAATAAAGGCCATGAAAAAGACAAAGAAGGACACTATATAATGATCAAAGGATCAATCCAAGAAGATGATATAACAATTATAAATATATATGCATCCAACATAGGAGTGCAGCAATATGTAAGGCAAATGATAACAAATATGAAAGGGGAAATTAACAGTAACACAATAATAGTGGGAGACTTTAATACCCCACTCACACCTATGCATAGATCAACTAAACAGAAAATTAACAAGGAAACACAAACTTTAAATGATACAATAGACCAGTTAGACCTAATTGATATCTATAGGATATTTCACACTAAAACAATTTCACCTTTTTTTCAAGTGCATGCGAAACCTTCTCCAGGATAGATTACATCCTGGGCCATAAATCTAGTCTTGGTAAATTAAAAAAAAAATTTTAATTATTCCAAGCATCTTTTCTGAACATAATGCGGTAAGATTAGATGTCAACTAAAGGGAAAAAAGAAAAAAAACTATTGAAAATACAAACATATGGAGGCTAAACAACACACTTCTGAATAACCAACAAAGCACAGAAGAAATAAAAAAAGAAATCAAAATATGCATAGAAATGAATGAAAATGAAAACACAACAACCCAAAACCTATGGGAGTCAGTAAAAGCAGTGCTAAGGGGAAGGTTCATAGCAATAGAAGCCTATCTCAAGAAACAGGAGAGAAATCAAATAAATAACCTAACTCTACACCTAAAACAACTAGAAAAAAAAAAAAAGAAATGCAGCATCCAGGGTTAGTAGAAGGAAAGAAATCATAAAAATTAGGGCAGAAATAAATGCAAAAGAAACAAAGGAGACCATAGCCAAAATCAACAAAGCTAAAAGCTGGTTCTTTGAGAAGATAAATAAAACAGACAAATGATTAACCAGACTCATCAAGAAAAAAAGGGAGAAGAATCAAATCAACAAAATTAGAAATGAAAATGGAGAAATCACAACAGATAACACAGAAATACAAAGGATCATAAGAGACTACTATCAGCAATTATATGCCAATAAAATGGACAACTTGGAAGTAATGGACAAATACTTAGAAAAGTATAACTTTCCAAAACTGAAAGGCTGCTATTAAAAAGTCTACAAATAATAAACACTGTAGAGGGTGTGAAGAAAAGGGAACCCTCTTACACTGTTGGTGGGAATGCAAACTAGTACAGCTACTATGGAGAACAATGTGGAGATTCCTTAAAAAACTGGGTGCCATACACCCAGAAATCCCACTCCTGGGCATACACACTGAGGAAATCAGAATTGAAAGACACCCCAGTGTTCATTGCAGCACTGTTTATAATAGCCAGGACATGGAAACAACCTAGATGTCCATTGGCAGATGAATGGGTAAGAAAGCTGTGGTACATATACACAATGGAATATTACTCAGCTATTAAAAATAATGCATTTGAATCAGTTCTAATGAGGTGCATGAAACTGGAGCCTAATATACAGAGTGAAGTAATCAGAAAGAAAACATCAATATGGTATATTAAAACATATATATGGAATTTAGAAAGATGGTAATGATGACCCTATATGTGAGACAGCAAAAGAGACACAGATATAAAGAACAGACTTTTGAACTCTGTGAGAGAAGGCAAGGGTGGGATGATTTGAGTAAATAGCATTGAATCATGTATACTACCATATGTGAAATAGATGGCCAGTGCAAGTTTGATGCATGAAACAGGGCACTGAAAGCCAGTGCACTGGGACAACCCAGAGGGATAGAAAGGGGAGAGAGGTGGGAGGGCAGTTTGGGTTGGTGATACATGTACACCCATGGCTGATTAATGTCAATGTATGGCAAAACCCACCACAATATTGTAAAGTAATTAGCGTCCAATTAAAATAAATTAATTAAAAAAAGAAAAGGCAGAGGAACCAGAGATCAAATTGCCAACATTCGTTGGATCATTGAAAAAGCAAGAGAATTCCAGAGAAACATCTACTTCTGCTTCATTGACTATGCTATAGCCTTTGATAGTATGGATAACAACAAAGTGTGGAAAATTTGTAAAGAGATGGGGATATCAGGCCACCATACCTACCCCCTGAGAAACCTGTATTCAGGTCAAAAAGCAACAGTTAGAACCAGATATGGAACAAAATACTGGTTCCAAATTGGGAAAGGAGTACATCAAGGCTATATATTGTCACCCTGATTACTTACCTTATATGCAGAGGGCATCATGCAAAATGCTGGGCTAGATGAAGCACAAGCTGAAATCAAAATTGCTAGGAGAAATATCAATAACTTCAGATATGCAGATGACACAACCCTTATGACAGAAAACAAAGAGTAACTGAAGAGCCTCTTGATAAAAGGTAAAAGAGGTGAGTGAAAAAGCTGGCTAAAAACTCAACATTCAAAAAATGAAGACCATGGCATTCAGTCCCATCACTTAATAGATGGGAAAACAATGGAAGCAGTGACAGAATTTTCTTGGGCTCCAAAATCACTGCAGATGGTGACTGCAGCCATGACATTAAAAGATGCTTGCTCCTTGAAAGAAAAGTTATGACCAACCTAGATGGTGTATTAAAAAGCAGAGGCATTACCTAGCCAAGAAAGGTATATATCATCAAAACTGTTTTTTCCAGTAGTCATGTATGGATGTGAGAGGTGGACCATAAAGAAGGTTGAGTGCCAAAGAACTGATGCTTTTGAACTGTGGCATTGGAGAAGACTCTTGGAAGGAGATCAATCCGGTCAATCCTAAAGGATATCAGTCCTGAATATTCATTGGAAGGACTGAGCCTGAAGCTGAAGCTCCAATACTATGGCCACCTCATGTGAAGAGCTGACTCTTCAGAAAAGACCCTGATGCTGAGAAAGATTGAAGGCAGGAGAAGGGACCGTCAGAGGATGAGATGGTTGGATGGCATCACCAACTCAATGGACATGAGTTTGAGCAAGTCCTGGGTGTTGGTGATCAACAGGAAAGCCTGGTATGCAAAGTCCATGGGGTTGCAAAGAGCTGGACACAATTGAGCTACTGAACTGAACTGACTTGACTTAGGTCTATTTAGCACCAAAGCTCATTATTTTCATAATTACACCACAGTGTCTACAAATAGTAAACTGTACTTGAAACTGCCCAGAATCATTAGAAATAAGTGCAAACTGAATTATTAGATAAATTTCACTTGTCTTAAGTTACTAATAATGATAAGGCTGCTTAATGCTGGTCAGACTTCCAAGAATCAGGAATATTTATGTATTGCTGATAGCTATATAATTAGTATAAATCTTCATAGAGAGCAATCTGGCATTATGCATATGGAGTTATACAGGAATCAAAGAGACACAGACATAAAGAACAGACTTATAGACACAGTGGGAGTAGAGGGTGGGATGGTTTAAGAGAATAGCACTGAAACATATACATAACAATATGTAAAACAGATAGCCAGTGGGAGTTTGATGTATGATGCAGGGAACCCAAAACTGGTGCTTTGTGACAACCTGGAGGGATGAGATGGGGAGGAAAGTGGGAGAGGGGTTCATGAGAGATAAGACACATGTATGCCCATGGTGAATTCATGTCGATCTATGGCAGAAACCATCACAATATTTTAAAGTAATTATTCTCCAGTTAAAAAAAAAAAAGATTTATATGAATGTAAGCCTGCCCTTTAACCTAGCAATCTCATTTCTGGGATGTATCCTAAGAATATACTTTTATGTTAAAAGATATTTGTATAATACTACTGATATTTCTATTAGTGGAAAATTGGGAATTGTTCAAAAGTCTCCAATGAGGAAATGTTTAAATTCTATAATCATAGAATGTTGTCACTAGAATCTTTGAGACAATTTTATTCAAACACCATTTTTATGCTCCCTCACCTTATTTTTAGATGAAGTAGCTGAACTCAAGTAAACTCTGATATCAACTGGAGTGACTATTCTGTAGGCATTAAACATGACAAAGACCAAGAAGTCTATAAAAAGATACAAATAAAATATTGTAGTTACAGCCTCCTATGAAAATGTAATTAAAAGGCGGAAGAAAAAAGATAACCAGTGAAAAGTTAAATTTTTAGGTCCACTCCTTGACAGCTATCTGGTATTTCTAAATTATTGAAGTTTGCAATATCTGCCTGATTCACAGACCATTTTTCTATATACGGAGGGAGAGAAAGGACATAGTCCTGTTCTTCACAATGCAAAGGTAATCCAAAGACAATAGGATTTTAAAGGCAAGAATAATGTAGTAGTATTCATTTCCTCCTCCAGGGGATCTTCCTAACCCAGGGATTGAACTCGCATCTCCTGTGAATTTTGCATTGCAGGCAGAAAATTCTTTACCATTTCAGCCATCCAGGAAGCCCATGAAAGACATATAAGTGCTATAAGGAAAATTTAGAGAAGAGCTAACACCTATCCTACTCAAACTTCCAGAAAATTGCAGAGGAAGGCAAACTCCCAAACTCATTCTATGAGGCCACCATCACCCTAATACAAAACCAGACAAAGTTGCCACAGAAAAGAAAACTACAGGCCAATATCACTGATGAACATAGATGCAAAAATCCTCAACAAAATTCTAGCAAACAGAATCCAACAACATATTTAAAAAGATCATACATCATGACCAAGTGGGCTTTACCCTAGAGATGCAAGGATTCTTCAATATTTGCAAATCAATCAATGTGATACACCACATTAACACATTGAAAGATTAAAAACAATATGATTATCTCAATAGATGCAGAGAAAGCCTTTCACAATATTCAGTATCCATTTATGATAAAAACTCTCCAGAAAGAAGGCATACAAGGAACATAACTCAACATAATAAGAGCCATATACGACAAACCCACAGCATGCATTATCCTCAATGGTGAAAAACTGAAAGCATTTCCTCTAAAATCAAGAACAAGACAAGGGTGCCCGCTCTCACAACTACTATTCAACATAGTTTTGGAAGTCCTAGGCACAGCAATCAGAGAAGAAAAAGAAATAAAAGGAATCCAGATTGGAAAAGAAGAAGTAAAAGTCTCACTGTTTGCAGATGACATGATCCTCTACATAGAAAGTCCTAAAGATACCACTAGAAAATTATTAGAGCTAATCAATGAATATAGTAAAATTGCAGGATATAAAATTAATACACAGAAATCCCTTGCATTCCTATATGGTAACAATGAGATAACAGAAAGAAAAGTTAAGGAAACAATTACATTCACCATTGCAATGGAAAGAATAAAATACTTAAGAATATATCTACCTAAAGAAACAAAAGACCTATACATAGAAAACTATAAACACTGGTGAAAGAAATCAAAGATGACAGAAACAGGTAGATGTATCATATTCTTGGATTGGAATAATTAATATTGTAAAAATAAATGTACCACTCATCATAATCTACAGATCAAATGCAATCCCTATCCAAGAGCCAATGGTATTTTTCACAGAAGTATAACAAAAATTTCACAATTTGTATGAAAACAATAAAGATCCTGAATAGCCAAAGCAATCTTGAGAAAGAAAAATGGAGCTGGAGGAATCACCCTTCCTCACTTCAAGCTACATAGTGTCTTTTTAATGAACTTACTCTGTGCTTGGGGTTTCCCAGCAGTAAAGAATCCAGTGGTAAAGAANGGACTGGTTGGATCTCCTTGCAGTCCAAGGGACTCTCAAGAGTCTTCTCCAACGCCACAGTTCAAAAGCATCAATTCTTCAGTGCTCATCTTTCTTTATAGTCCAACTCTCACATCCATACATGACTACTGGAAAAGCCGTAACCTTGACTAGATGGAACTTTGTTGGCAAAGTCATGTCTCTGCTTTTTAATCCTGTCCAGGTTGGTGATAACTTTCCTTCCAAGGAGTGTCTTTAACTTCATGGCTGCAATCACCATCTGCAGTGATTTTGGAGCCCCCCAAAATAAAGGCTGCCATTATTCCCCATTCCACTGTTTCCCCATCTATTTGCCATGAATTGATGGACTGGATGCCATGATCTTAGTTTTCTGAATGTTGAGCTTTATGTCAACTTTTTCACTCTCCTCTTTCACTTTCATCAAGAGGCTTTTTAGCTCCTCTTCACTTTCTGCCATAAGGGTGGTGTCATCTGCATATCTGAGGTTATTGATATTTCTCCTGGCAATCTTGATTCCAGCTTGTGCTTCATCCAGCACAGCGTTTCTCATGATGTACTCTGCATATAAGTTAAATCAGTAGGGTGACAACATACAGCCTTAAAGTACTCCTTTTCCTATTTGGAACCAGTCTGTTGTTCCATGTCCAGTTCTAACTTGGACTTGCAGTTGTGCACTAATTTGAGCATTCTTTGGCATTGCCTTTCTTTGGGATTGGAATGAAAACTGACTTTTTCCAGTTCTATGGCCCTATGAGTGCAGCACTTTCACACAATCATCTTTTAGGATTTTAAATAGCTCAACTGGAGTTCCATCACCTCTACTAGCTATTTTTGCAGTGATGCTTCCTAAGGGCCATTTGACTTACCATTCCAGGATGTCTGGCTCTAGGTGAGTGATCACACTATCGTGATTATCTGGGTTGTGAAGATCTTTATTTTTTGGTACAGTTCTTTTTTCTATTCTTGCCATCTCTTCTTAATATCTTCTGCTTCTGTTAAGTCCATACCAGTTCTGTCCTTTATTGTGACCATCTTTGCATGAAATGTTCCCTTGGTATCACTAATTTTCTTGAAGAGATCTCTAGTCTTTCCCATACTATTGGATTAATGATCTAAATGTAAGTCTAGAAACTATAAAACTCTTAGTGGAAAATGTAGGCAGAACACTCTCTGACATAAATCACAGCAAGATCCTCCATAATCCACCTGCCAGAGTAATGGAAATAAAAACTAATAAACAAATGGGACCTAATTAAACTTAAAAGCTTTTGCACAATGAAGGAAAGTGTAAGCAAGTTGAAAAAGCAGCCTTCAGAGTGGGAGAAAATATAGCAAATGAAACAACTGACAAAGAATTAATCTCCAAAATATACATGTAGCTCAATACCAGAAAAAAGAAAGACCTAAGCAAAAAGTGGGGAAAGAACTACACAAACATTTCTCCAAAGAAGATATACAGATGGCTAACAAACACATGGAAAGATGCTCAGTAGCACTCATTATCAGATAAATGCAAACCAAAACCACAATGAGGTACCATCTTACGCTGGCCAGAATGGCTGCCATCAAAAAGTCTATAAAGAATAAATGATGGGAGAGCATCTGGAGAAAAGAGAACCCTCTTACACTGTTGGTGCGAATGCAAACTAGTGCAGCCACTATGGAGAACAGAGATAAGATTCCTTAAAAAACTGGAAATAGAACTGCCATATGACCCAGGAATCCCACTGCTGGTATACACACCAGGGAAAGCAGAACTGAAAGAGACATATGTAGCTCCACGTTCACTGCAACACTGCTTACAATAGCTGGAACATGGAAGCAACCTAGATGTCCATCAGCAGAAGGATAAGGAAATAGTTGTACATATACACAATGGAATATTACTCAGCTATGAAAAAGAACATATTTGAGACAGTTCTAATGAGGTGGATGAAACTGGAGCCTAGTATACAGAGTGAAGTAAGCCAGAAAGAAAAACACCAATATAGTATACTAATGCATATATATGGAATTTAGAAAGATGGTAACAACCACCTTATGTGCAAGACAGCAAAAGAGACACAATGTAAAGAACAGACTTTTTGACTGTGGGAGACGGCGAGGGTGGGACCATGTGAGAGATAGCATTGAAAGGTGTATATTACCATATATAAATAGATGAGCAGTGTAAGTTCGATGCATGAAGCAGGGCACTCAAAGCTGGTGCTCTGGGACAACCCAGAGGGATAGGGTGAGGAGGGAGGTGGGAGGGGGTTTCAGGATGGTGGGACACATGTACACCCATGTCTGAGTCATGTCGATGTATGGCAAAACCCACCACAATATTATAAAGTAATTAGCCTCCAATTAAAATAAATAAATTAATTTTCAAAAAAGAGCTATAAAGACCTCAACTCTGAGCTTCCAATTCAAGATAGTGGAGTAGAAGGACTTGTGCTAATCTCCTCCTGAGAACACCAAAATCTCAACTAACTGTTGAACA
>SJYG01001379.1:114661-126597 GCA_006410535.1 Litocranius walleri
AATTAATGTCCACAGTGTACTCTGTCATTTCGGCATTCACTGCTGCCAATATCACTGAACAGAAAACAAATCTCTTAAAGGACTCAAAAATACTCAACTGCTAATTAGTCCCCTCCAAAGGAAAAGAGCTTGAAAAAGCAGTCATAGAAGAAAGAAAAAAAATTGGGTATTTTCTGAGTAGTTCAAGAAAATAAGTCAATCACCATAATGAATAATAAGATAATAAATTTAAGAGTTTCTAGAATAGGTTTTAAAATTAAGTTTACACATGCTGGTAAATGTTTTAATGATAAATACTACTGTAACTTGAATTATATACTCTGTTACCTCCAGATGCACTCTATTCCTGTCTCAATATTTGTCTTATAGAAACAATTCACCACTTCCTGCTGTTCTTTGAGCAAAACAAGTGTGATCTATACATGGCAGAAAAAGTTACTATGACCATCATGTGGCCAAATTCTAAGTATACAGGAAAAAAAATGAGATTATAAGGGTTGACTCAAAGTAATTATTCTATCAGTGATAATTAGAAATTTTGTATTATGCTGGAAATCAATTTTGGTATTAAACTGTCACAATTTGAAACATAAACATGATGATATTAGCTGGAACATAAACCACAGATACAATTTTTCCCCAAATTTATCTATAAAACAAGACATTTGGTATACATTTTCAGAGGTTTCCACTTTGTCTATAAAAATACACCTTATAGCAGACAGACAAATGATATTTGCAGGCACGCACAATATATTAAAAGTTAGAGATTCTGGGTGGCATGGGGATGGATAACAGGGTTCTACAGAGAGAGGTGGAAAAGTTGTTCATGCAATTATAATCACATATCAAAAATCTCTTTTTTCCCCTCTTCTTTTACTGGTCCAGGACTGTGGATTTCAAATTAGGCATAAATTTTAAAAGTGGCTTTAAAAGGCTTGACCTTGTACGAAAAAATGATTGCTCTCTTCATTGGGATGAATGTTTGCCTAAAAAAGTCAACTAATAGACTAAAATAATAAATAAAATATTATTCAGTCTCAGATACTTTTATTTTTAACACTAGAATTACAAATAATGTCTGCATATAGGCATAAATTTGCAGTTGAACTAATGCAATGTAAAGCTTTCATTATGTTAAAAACTCAAATTCTAGAAGAATTAAGAGTGTCCGCTCTTATTTTAATGTGAAGAGAAACAGAGAAATATGCACATACCAGTGAAAAGCCTGCATGTGTGGCTACTTTAGAAACGAATATATTTTTGTTAAAGTCTTGTCTTTCCTCATTAATAATAGCCACACCTTTACAAAAGATCCCCAAAATGAGGATTAAGAGTATTTAATCAATTATGAATCTGCCACTTTAGGTAGAGCTTTTCAATTTAGTTCTCTCTCTTTCTCAAAGTGGATCATAACTCCAGAAAGGGGTTAGCAGTGGCTTTCCCGGGGGTGGGGTCTGCTGCTGCTAAGTCGCTTCAGTGGTGACTCTGTGCAGCCCTACAGACGGTAGCCCACTGGGCTCCCCCATCCCTGGGATTCTCCAGGCAAGAACACTGCAGTGGGTTGCCATTTCCTTCTCCAATGCATGAAAGTGAAAAGTGAAAGTGAAGTCCCTCAGTCGTATCCGACACTTAGCGACCTCATGGACTGCAGCCCACCAGGCTCCTCCCTCCATGGGATTTTCCAGGCAAGAGTACTGCAGTGGGGTGGGTGGGGTCTAGATACTTCTTAAAACATCTGAAACTTGAGACACTCCTTAAAGGTCATAATCCTGTGTATTTCCAAGTGAAGAAAAGGATACATAAACGGAGACAAATGAGGAGAGTGAGGCTGTGAAATATGTCAGATGTGACAAAATGGGATGTACTGAACTAAATGGAAAAAATAAGGTTCTTGGTTTCAGGTGCAATGCAGAAGATCTCAGACAATGATTTCAGTTTAAATCTTCTCATTACAAAGGGCCATCCTGCCCACACCTGAAATTTTTAACATACCTATTATGGCTTTGCCATAACACAGCATGTTAACAATCTATACATTCAAAAGGATGCTTGCAAACTTCATTCACATTAAAATTTATGCAGAAGTGTTGGCAACACATTAAGAATAACAGTACATTCTGTAAACCATGACATATCACATTTTTTTACTTTATGCAAAGAAACAATATTTACAGGTCTTTAGGAGTTTAAATATTTTATCCACTAATATAAGTGATAATTAAGCAAAGTGCAGGACAAAACCAGTGCTATTAATTGCATGTCCTTTAAAAGCAGGTAAGAGTAAAACCGTTTCTAAAAGCTACCAAAAGCTTACTTATGTATGTATGTTCAGTAAGGGATTACAGAGCATTAAATAGCCTAGAAAAATGATGCATATTTAGAAACAGTAAGTATGAAAATTATAAGGCAGCATGCTCAGAACATGTTTTTGTTTTTCAAACACCTGCACTGATGTTATATTTAGTGGCAGCTATATATATATATATATATACATACACACACACACATATATGTGTGTATTTATTTAAAAATCGACAGTGCAAAATACAAGCCTCATTTAACAACAACAAAAAGGATGTGCAAAATTTCTTCTTAAACCAACACAAATGAAAAGTGTGAGGAGAATATTCTACCATTATAAAGAATAAATTGAACACAGCAAAGGAGACCATCTTCATTCCAAAATCATCTACAAGGCACTAAGGGTAGGAAATGACAGGTAAAACAGAAGTGACTGAATAAAACTCCTCAGTCAGGTCGGAATATGGGATATTTTGGTAAGAATTCTATTAGTATTACCTGTAAAATAAAAATAAACAATATATTGACAAAATTTTACAATTTTACTGTAACTTATACATAACCCAAAAAATCTATAATCATTTCTCATAGGACTATGTTTTGGTCTTATACTATAAAGCAAGTGAAATATATTAAACAGTTACAAAAGGAACTTACCACAAGTTATCATTAGATTGGCAATTAAACTGAAAAACATAATTACTTGCTTATAGCTAATAGTTTTTATTATCTGATTTACAGCAATCATTTAGTTAACAGAAAAGCAAACCCTATTATATTTTAATGTTTTTCCCATTTTCCCTTGGTTCCCATTTGAATTGATTAAAACATTTTAATTTAAAAAAGGTTTGGAAATAAAAACAATTTATTTATAAAGTTACAATAATTTATACAAGGTTTTACCTACAGAGAATTTTAGATTTGTGGTCATTTGCACATTATCCTCAAAACTATTCAAAGTGGAGAAAGATACATAATAATCCTTACTTATGAAATAGGAATGGAATGTTTATTATTAAATATATATTACATGTCAGCAACTTAAAGTTTGGATAAATTTAATATTCTTTTGAATGTTAATGATACTCAATTTGTCACATTAGCTATATGTGACTTTACGCATTGTGACTAAGATAGCAGATCTTTCAGTTTAAAAAAATTAGAATCTATAGTTTCTTCATTGAAAGCTATTAATAAATATCAGCTAAGAAAATTTAAAAAAGTCAGGAATATGAATCCAGAAGTCAATTCCTATTTTATGTAAGTTTTGACAAGATTACATTTAGAAATATTTGTTCATCTGTGCCCATCAACATGTGTTATGGTTTGCACCTGCATTAGAAAAAGATTAAGGTTTTACCATGTTTTCATCTGAGTATAGTAGCTAAAGATTTTCTAAGATATAAATAACTGTCAGCTTTCAAGATATTTTACGTTGGCTACAAACCTAAAAATGTGAAGGAAACCTCTATGTTCCAAATGACAAAAGTTCAAGATGAGAAGAAAAAAGGTAGAAAGAAGATGTGACAAATGATAAATATAGTAAAATGTAACATTCAGGATGGAATCCAAAAATATGCAATTAAAGATAACCGCATACTTACATACTCCATCATATTGCTAGTTTCACATTTCCTTTTAGTCAACTTCCAGTGCAAAGCAAGCTAAGAAGGTAAAGTTTGTTAAGAATTTTAACAACAATTTATACTAATTATTACCTATACATTTGAATAAACCACTGAACAACAATCCAGGAATAAGATACTTTTAAAAATACTTTGTAAATAACAAATATTATAAAGTGAGTATTCTCTAATTCATGCTTTTGTGGCTGAAAATTTTCCATTTTTTCAATTTATTAATGCAAATATGAATGGAATATTTATTTGCTTAAACTTTCTTACCTTGTGATACAATCTGTTATTTTCCCATTCTAACAACTTCTGAATTGATCTTCTGGTCTATAAGAAAGAATCAAGACTTTGTTACAAGATGAAGAGCTTTGTAAACTATGTGTATATTCTTCTGCTTACTTGTAAGATCCCATTATTTTCTCCTCTTTCCTTTTCTTTTCAAAACAAAATATGTACAAATTACTCTGTGTTGTGAGTCCATTAACTGGACTATATAAAAACATTACCAGTACTGCTAGTAGTCCATTTATGAACCTAAATCTAGACTTTCGTATAGCTTTTCACAAGGTTAGTTTTTTAATATACATATAATATGCCAAGCTAATCTGATTACTCATCAAATGTTTTCCTATCAGAGTTCTTTGCATAATACCTGACAAATAGTAGTCAAGGTCTACAAGTTGAGTAAAACAAACCAACATATATCAGAATTTCCACTGAAAAGAAGTACAAAATCAGGCAGTTGAAAAATTTGTATTTAGAGGAAAAAATAAAAACAAGAGAAGCAGCACTGTAGTAAACAGGAGGACAGAGGCTGAGTTTCTCATCTGCAGTGCATGTATTTTGAAAGGAATAAGAAAAGTTTGCAAAATGTTCCAAAACATTAAAATTAAAGACTGTCAGGCATTTTTGATTTTCAACCAAACTTTGGTCTCCTGCATTGCAGGTGGAGTCTTTATTATCTGAGCCATCAGGGAAGCACAATAAATGGAGAAAGACTAAATATTTTCCTCCTAAGATTAGGAACAAGACAAGGATGTCTCCTCCTGCTAGTTTTATTCAACAGCATATAGATGTTATGGCCAGGGCAATTAGACAAAAATAATAAAGGTATCCAAATTGTAAAAGAAAACATGAAACCATCTTCATTTGCAGAGGACATGATCTTGTATAGAGAAAACCCTAAGGAATCTAAAACACTACTTGAACTAATAAATAAGAATTCTGGCCCCCATGATCTTCACTTTCTGGAGTTACATCTGTGAATGTTACACTACACTGCAAAAGGGACATTGCAATTGTAATTAAATTTATTAATCATTTGGCCTTAAAATAGGGAGATTATTCTAGATTATTTTGGCAGACTCAATGTAATTCCATGAGCTCATAAAAGCAGAGAATTTTTTCCAGCTGATGGAAGAATAGCCAGAGGGGTCTGAAACACAAGAAGTACTCGAACCATCATTGCTGGCTTTAAGATGGAAAGGTCACATAGAAAGTCTAAGGAGGAAATGATTTATGAAATCTGAAAGAGCTTGGGAGTAAATTCTTTCCCGGGATTTCCAGAAAGGAATGCAGCTTTACCAGCACCTTGATTTTGGCCTTGTAAGATTCTAATAAAAAAAAAAATGTGAAAGTGAAGTCGCTCAGTCGTGTCTGACTCTTTGTGAATGAGAGAACCCAGTTAAGCCACACTGTACCTAGACTTCTGGCTGTGAATTAATAAAATAGTGTTAAGTCATTAAGTTTGTGGAAATTTGGTATGCTAGACAGAAAAGTAATACAAGGTTCTTACATATAAAAATCAATTTTATTTCTATATACTATCAATGACCAATCTAAAAAGAAAGTAAAAGATTAATCCCATTCACAATAGATTTTTTTAATATGTTAATCCCATCCACCTAATTTATCCTTATTCACAACAGATTTAAGTATAAAATATTTAGGAATAAATTTAACAAAAGAAGTATAAGATGTGTAAGGTGAAAACTAAAATACCTTGCTAAAAGAAATTCCCTGGTGGTCCAGGGAGCCTGGGTTGGATCCCTGGTTGGGAAACTAATATCCTGTAAGCTGCACAGTGTGACCAAATAAAAACTCGAAAGAACAAAAAACACTGCTAAAATAAATTTCAAAAGAGGTAAATAAATGGAAAATATCCATGAGTTAGTACTATGGAAAATAGGATCTACCTATTTTCACTGTCTGCCCAAACTAACCAGAAGAACTGTTCTACTCCAGGTATCTGGGAGATGTGGAAACTGCCTTACACTGAAGCAGTTCTTCCGCAAGGCAGATATGAGTATACCATCTAGCTCCAATACCAAGGCTTCCCACTGTTAGTACTTATTTTCCATAGATTTTGCTGAATAACTACTTCTCAATCTGTTGTAAACCCTTTGATCAATCTCTAGAACATTTGAATGATTGTACTTGGTAATACTGATAAGCTTAATAGTTGTCTCTCCAGGGAAGAGATTTCCCTAAAGTCCTCACATTGACATTCTGGGTGGGCTCTTACTAACTTGATGTTATATTTAACACATAAAAACCTTTAATTTGATTAAGTCAAATTTATCTTTTAAAATAATGTATGCACAAAATTAACTCAAAATGGATCAAAGACCAAGTCATAAGAAATGAAACATTAAAACAACTAGAAGAAAACACAGGAGTACATCTTTTAAATCTTGAGTTAGGCAAAGCCCTCTTAAGATATGATATAAAAGGTACAAGCAAGACTATTTTAAAAGTTAAATTTGACTTAATCAAATTAAAAGTTTTTATGTGTCAACTATAACATCAAGTTAGTAAGAGCCCACCCAGAATGTCAATGTGAAGACCTTAGGGAAATCTCTTCCCTGGAGAGACAACTATTAAGCTTATCAGTATTACCAAGTACAATCATTCAAATGTTCTAGAGATTGATCAAAGGGTTTACAACAGATTGAGAAGTAGTTATTCAGCAAAATCTATGGAAAATAAGTACTAACAGTGGGAAGCCTTGGTATTGGAGCTAGATGGTATACTCATATCTGCCTTGCGGAAGAACTGCTTCAGTGTAAGGCAGTTTCCACATCTCCCAGATACCTGGAGTAGAACAGTTCTTCTGGTTAGTTTGGGCAGACAGTGAAAATAGGTAGATCCTATTTTCCATAGTTCTGTGCGATAAAAAGCCTAAATCAAGTGGGTGATGTCAGAGGAGCAGCAACTATTTCCCCACCCACAGCTTCTGAAAAATAGGCAGGATAGTTGGCAAAGAATGAGTCCCTCTTTCTGGTACACATCTATGTTGTAGGTGAGCTGTTACAGTTGCTCTGACAACTGAGTGGCAGTTGCTATCTTCTCAGCATCCTATGGCAGACATATTCTGGGTAGATATGAGAGATGGGGAATATTAGCAGACCCCACTCTCCCTGGCTTTAGGTTAAGAAAAAATCCACAACTAATATCATACTAAATGGTGAAAGACTGAAAGTTTTTCCTCTAAGATAGAAAGAAGACAATGATTGCCACTTTTATTCAACATATTACTGGAAATTCTAGACAGAGAAATTAAGCAAGAAAAGAAATAAAAGGCATTCAAATCAAAGAGGAAGAAATAAAATTATCTCTCTTTGAAGGTGACATTATATTATGTGTAGAAAACCTTAAAGAACCTACAAAAAACTGTGTTAGAGCTAGCTAACAAATTCAGGAACATTTCAGAATATGAAATCAACATGCAAAATTCAGATGCATTTCTATATAACAGCAGTAAGCAATTCAAAAAAGGAATTAAGAAAACATAATATTTCCAATAGTATCAAAAGAAGAAAATAGCAAGGAGGCAAAAGACTTGTATACATAAAATTATAAAATGATACTAAAAGAAATTAAAGACTTAAATAAATGTAAAGAATCTTGTGTTCATAAATTGCAAGACTTAATATTGTTAAGATGACAATATTATCCAAAATGATCACAGATCCAACGTAATAAAAGAATACAGCACTGGTATAAAGATAGACATATAGACCAATGGAATAGAACAGAGAGCCTAGAAATAAACCCCTCAAATAAACAGATTTCAAACAGAAATCAACAGATTTCTGATAAGAGTGACAGCTGTTCAATGGGGAAAAAGGACTTTTAAATAAATACTGCAAAAACTAGATATTCATATGTGAATGAATTAAGTTGAATTTTAAATTTATGCCTTATGCAAAAATTAACTCAAAATGGACCAAAGAATTAAAAATAGGAATGACAATCACAGAAGTCTTAGAAGAATATATAGGAGACAATCTTCACAACACTGAATTTTGCAATTATTTCTTAGATATGACACTGAAGCACAGGCCAAAAGGATGGCAGAAAATATCTGCAAATCACATATCTGATAGGGAATTAATAACAAGAATATATGTGTGTGTGTATATATATATATGCCACAACTCAACAACAAATAACTAAACAAGCTAGTTACAAAATGGGCAAAGTACCTAATATACAAATGGTCAATAAGCAAATGTAAAATGCTCAACACTACTAGTCATTAAGGAAATACAAATCAAAACCACAATGAGATATCACTTCACACTCATTATGGTGGCTGTTATCAATAAAATGGAGAATAGTGAATGTTGGTGAAGATCTGGAGAAACTGGAAACCTTGTGCACAATTTACCAGAGTAGAAATGCAGAAGAGGAAAACTGTGTGGGAATTAGGACTAGGATAGCAATTTTTGTTGTTGCTGTTTGTTTGATATCAATACATGAACTTTAATTGATGAATTGTTGGAAGCTCAGTGGGGATAAGTTTGAGAGTTCAAAATTCCAAAGGGGTCCCGTCTTGGTGGAGACTCCCACACTTTTATGACTTTGTTACCAGGAGACCTATCAGGTTCTCACAGTGATTGCAGAAAAATCCCCTCATCCTTCCAGCAGGAGAAATGGAAGAACAGTCAGTCACATTTATATATGCCCAGAACATTTTGTTCTTCTTAGCAAAGCCTGCTCTCCAGAGAAACTACTGTACCAGAGCCTAATCTACTGGGATATTACTAGAGCCTAACCAATGTAACACACAACTCTAGCATCCTCTAGCTTTCCTGTCCCACTTAAAGGGGAAAACAAAACAACAAAAAATCTGAGAAGCACTTCTGTAGGGTACAGCCCAGGAGCACAGGCTCAATAAAAAAAATTAAGCCTAGACATAATACTATAGAACATGTCCAGCACCCCCAAACCTTGTTTAATCGTTAAGTTGTGTCCTACTCTTTGAAACCACATGGACTGTAGTCTGTCAGGCTCCACTGTCCATGGGATTTCCCAGGCAGAAATACTGAAGTGGGTTGCCATTTCCTTGTACTTGGGATCTTCCCAACCCAGGGATTGAACCTGTGTCTCCTGCATTGGCAGATGGATTCTTTACCACTGAGCCACCAGAGAATCCTCCTTCCCCAGCATCTTACCACTACATCAATAAGGCTTCTGTATTATAATACAAGGAATACAATTAAAAGAACTGCACATCTCAGGTGATATCTAAGAAGTCTGTAGGGATATTCAAGGAAAATAGGCCAGACAAAAACAAGGACACTAAGAAACGTTTAGCCTTCGATTTCTAATAGCTATGTGCATGCGTGCTCATTTGTGGCAAACTCTTTGCAACCTCACAGACTGTAGCTCTCCAGGCTCCAGTGTTCCTAGAATTTTCCAGGTGAGAATACTGCAGTGTACTGCCATTTCCTATTCTAGGGGATCTTTCTGACCCAGGGATCAAACTCATGTCTCCTGCATTGGTAGGCAGATTATTTTCAAATCATTGCACCACCTGGGAAGCCCTGTACAGCTACAGTGAACAGTACACACACAAAAATAAAATCTCACTTTAAAGGCCTATTTATCTCAGTTCCTTTTACCTAGGACATCATGTATAGCTTTCAAACAAAAATCAGAAGTCATACTAAAAGACAAAAAGTTTGAAAAAGACAGAGCAAGCATTAGAATCAGACTCAGAAATAGCAGAGATGTTGAAATGATCAGACTGGGAATATAAATCAACTATGAAAAATATACTACATGCTCTAATGAAAAAAGTAGATAACATGAAAGAGTAGATGGATAATGTTAGAAGAGAAATGGAAACTATAAGAAAAAAATCAAAAGGAAATGGCAGAGAGCCAAAATATCATAACAAAAATGAAGAATGCCTTTGATGGGCTTATCAGTGGTTCTGACAGTCAAGGGCAGAATCATTGAGCTTGTGACTAGGCCAATAGAAATCACTATAAAGGAGTAAAAAGTCAAAAAAGAGTAAAAAGAGCAGAGTAAAACACAAAATGAAACAGAGCATCTAAGAGCTATGGAATGATGTTAACAAGCCAAATGTAAGCACAGTTTTTATATTGTAAACCACTAGAGAAAGTGGAAAAAGTAAAAATATAGGAAGAAGAGACAGATCAGGGGTTGTCAAAGTTGGAGATGGGGAAAGGTTTGACTGCAAGGGGCAACGATGAGGGGATTTTGGAGGTAATGGAACTAAACAGAACAGAATATCCAAGAACTATGGGAGAATTACAAAAGGAGCAATAGACCCATAACAGAAACTCTACTTCTGTGCCACCAGGGAAGCCCTACATAATAGAAATATCAAAAGGTAAAGAGAAAAAAGAGGAGATGAAATAGTTAAAGCAATAATGACAATACAATTTCCCCAAATTAATGAAAGGCATCATGCTCATAGATAGAAAAAGCTCAGAATACAAAGCTGGATGGTGGTGGTAGTTTAGTTGCTAAATTGTGTCCCGACTGTTGTGACCCCATGGACTGTAGCCTGCCAGGCAACAAAGCTAGATAAATACTACAAAATCTATACCTAATAATCTCACATTCAAACTACAGAAAGTCAAGGGAAAAATGTTCAAAGATGCTAGGGGAGAAAATATCTTACATATAAAGAAGCAAGGATGAGTCGTATTAGCCACCTCCTTAGAAATTATGCAAGCAAAGAAAAAAGTGGAATGAAATGTTTAACGTTTTAAAATAAAATACTACCAACCTAGAATTCCATCTGTGCCCAGCAAAACTGTCCTTCAAAGATCAAAGAGAAATAGACTAAGACAAAAAATTAAGGGCCTCTGTTGCTACTAGACCTTCCTTGTTTAGTTTCTAAATAACTTAACTTATGTTAAAATAAGTTATTTAGAAAGAAGTAAAACACTACAAGTAAGAAATCTGGATCTACATAAAGAAAGAGTGTTAGAGAAGAAACAAATGGATGTAAAATAAAATCTTTTATTTCTTCTATTCTCAACTGATCTAACAGCAGTTTGTTAATAACAACAATGTAGTCCATGATTATAGCTTATGGATAAGTAAAATGAATGACAGTAATGTTATAAGGGATGGGAGGGAGGAGCTGGGAATATTCTATAATAAGGTAATTGTTCTACCTGGGAAGTGGTACTGTGTTATTGGAAAGGGGACCTGGATCGGTTTTATATGTATATATATTGCAAACTCTCTTTAGTGAGCAACCACTAAAAAGATTAAAAAGTAGGATTAGTGATATAGTAAGGGAATATAAATAATACTGTCATACAAAAATAATTAAACAGAAGGCAAAAAGACTGCAAGACAAAAATATGAACAAAGAACAAGAGTAATGAATAGAAAACAGTAACAAACATGGTAAATAGTAGTCAAATTATAACAATAATCACTTTAAATATCAAAGGTCTAAATATATCAGTTCAAAAATAGAGACTGTCTAGGTTCGATGCAGGATATAGGATGCTTGGGGCTGGTGCACTGGGATGACCCAGAGAGATGGTATGGGGAGGGAGGTGGGAGGGGGGTTCAGGATTGGGAACACGTGCACACCCATGGCGGATTCATGTTGATGTATGGCAAAACCAATACAATATTGTAAAGTAAAAAAAAAAAAAATTAAAAAAAAAACAGAGACTGTCAGAAGGGATCAAGAAATAAAACAACTAAGTGCTGTTT
>SJYG01001380.1:31849-46268 GCA_006410535.1 Litocranius walleri
TATTCTTGTATTTTCTAATGAATATTTGCCATATTTTAAAATGTGACAACTTTTAAAAACTATTCACTGGTATGAGCTAATAGCATGAATTCCAGGTATAATTGGATATGACTCCTTTCTATTAGGGCTGACATTGATTAATTTGTTTTGGTCCTCAATTTGTTTACCTTTAATCAGCAGTAATAATACTAAATTAAAATAAAAAAATAACAAAGCAGAAAAATGAATCCTTATTGGGATGCTGGGAACACTATATAAGTTTGAATTGTGTTAGAAAAGCTGCAGGAAGAAAGAGCCACCTCTAAGGACCGTCAATGGAAACCTTTATTGGGTGGTCGCTCTCAGGCAGAACTCCCGGGGGCAAGTGGGCAAGGGAAGGGAGTCTACGAGGTATGAGGGGTGAGGATGCGGTTTTATAGGGACCCTCACCTCGAACCCCACATTGGGTGCCAGATGTTAGAAACGCTGCGGGAAGAAAGAGCCACCTCTAAGGACCGTCGATGGAAAACTTTATTAGGCGGTCGCTCTCGGGCAGAACTCCCGGGGGCGAGCGAGCAAGGGAAGGGAGTCTGCGAGGTATGAGGGGTGAAGATGGGGTTTTATAGCCAGGGCTGGCATTCAAACCAGGTTCTCTCATATAAGGTAGAAAGCACGGGCTGTAGCGGCAGTTAGTGTCCAAGGGCTCCCTGTTGGCACTTGATTGGACCAGTCCATGGGGTTGGTTCCCAGAAGTTTGGTCCGCTACTTGTTCCTGTTTGGGCGTTGGTCAACCACTGGGACATGCCTGACCTCTCATCCCAGCCTTTTTGATATAGGACAAGGGGCGCCGGTTCTCTCTGGCTACTTCCTGCTGAACGAGAGCGACGAGGGGTAGGGTGTGGCCGGGACTAAAGGCGGGCCTGTGCTGCTTATGTCAAACTGTAGGGGGTATCTTGATCTTCTTAGTTTAACCTGGTGTAAGCAGTCAGCACCATGGCCCGGCAGACTGCGGACTATGTCAGCTCACGAACCCTGTGAAAAATGATCTGGAGGAGGCATGGTCTCAGGGTGAGGCCCAGCACCAGAAGGAGCATGGGACCTAGCAAGGGTAGGAGGTAGGGGAGTAGGCCATTGAGCCCTGTTCCATAGAGGGTTGTCCTGGAGTTGTTTGCGCCTCTTTTCCAGGTCTTTCTGTAGCTCCTTAATTTTGGTTCACATAATCTCAGACCGGTTGGCGTAGAAACAACATTGCTCCTGCAAAAAGAGACAGACTCTTTCTTCTTTGGCAGTCAGAAGGTCTAGCCCACGTCTATTTTGGAGGATCACTTCAGCTAGGGAGTCAATATGACCTTGGAGTTCCAGCATGGTGTCAGCCATGTGTTGGATGTCAGAGATCATCTGTTGGGAAAGCTTAACATATGTGTGTTGAGATAGACCTATGCTGGTCACCCCCACGGCCAGACTAGTGGACAGATCTAGACCTAGACCATCTGAATGGCCCGCTTTTGTCTCCCAGCTATATGATCTAGGCTGGGTATGGGGACGGGGTCTTTCCTTGATATGACGTCTATATCTGGTAGGAGGATTGTGACGACACATGTCTCCATCCAATTGGTAGGGAGGAAAGTGTATGCCAAATTTCCTCCACAGACCAGGACTAGGGGAGGGGGGGACACATATCGAGATGTTGATATAGTCGACATCTGAGCAGCTGGCATATTTCTGGATCCCCACATCCAGGGCCATCTCATTGTCGGCTATGAGGCCCATCAAACAGTTTCCACTGGTTGCAGGTCCCACCGTTTGCACCTTCAGAGGTGATGTCACCCTACACGTAGATGGGTCATCCAAGGTGTTAACTGTCAAAGAGTAATTAGTCAGGACTGCCAGGGGCGGGGGGTATCTATGGCCAGACATATCCAACAGTCTTGGGCTAATTGAGAGTTAGATTGGTTTAGGATATTCCAGGTGATTTGTATCACACTGGCGGTTTGTGGATCTATCTGGAGGGGGCCTCGCCTTTCTGGGAGGGCCAGTGGGTGGTATTGGACCCTTGGAAACATCCGATCGAGAACAGTCTGGATCTTTAGATGGACTTGTTCTCTACAGGCCATGTCCTGGACCCCTCCTCTGTCAGAGGTCCCTATGTGGCCCGTCAATCCCCAACAGACCTCTTGTGCTGTTTTTCCTCTGCAAGCTGGAGAGGACCCACTTGAGCCTGAAATCCCTCTGAACTCTCCTGTTTTAGTGGCTGTCCAACGAGGGCGGCCATCTGGTCCCAGGCATTGCCAGGCCTGTTCTTTTAGGTAGCACAGCGAGTGGAGGGTATCCAAGTATTTCTTACAGGAGCAGTTTTTTAGTTGTCCCAGTGGTTGGGGTTCTGGGACTGGGACGGCCTCTACGCATTGCCATGTGTTGGCCCTGCCAATAAGGGAGTATCCAAGTCCACGTCCAGAGGGGATGGTTCCTGATCCTATAAAGTTTTAGGCCATTTTATCTCCACAGTTGACTACTTGGATGTGCCTGACATGGCCCTCAGTGTACTGGGGAAGGGTGCCACCGGCGCAGTCACATGGCTTCCCCATCTGTCTAGCTATTATTTCTCTAGCTTAGGCAGGATCATCAAATCCTCCCCGGGCATGCCTTAGAAGTAGGAGGGAGAGGAAGAGGGAGGGGAAGGGAGATGCCGTTTTGGTCATTTTGGGATTGGTGGCCAGGTCAAGGTGCCCCAAGGGAAAAGCACCCCGGGAGTAGGGAGCAGATGGCTAGGTAAGTGAGGGCTAGTGACAGTCGAAGTGCAAATGACCAGTTTTGGAGAGCCGTGGCCTCCAAACCAATGGGAAAGAGTATGGCCAGAGCTGTGATTGTTAGCAGCCACAGCGGATGGTGCCAGGCAAGCATTGGATTGCAGCGTGTTTGCTCCTATTGGGAGGCGGTGCCTCAATTACTCTGAGTTCAGTGAAAGAGGGGTTCGGGTAATGGCTAATTTGGTCGGCCCCGTGAGGGTAGAGTGGTAGGAGTAATCTTGGGGGGTGGTTTGGGCCGGGGCCGCCTCTGTTTCCGAGAGACCCGGGGGAGCTCGTTTGAGCTGGGTCAGGTGGTACCAGGACTCGTGTCCCAGAAGTTTGGCTGCTGTAGGAGTGGTGAGGACTACAGTATGTGGTCCCGTCCAGCGAGGCTGTAGTGGGTGGGGACTTAGGGCTTTTAGCAGTACCTGATCTCCCAGGGCCAGAGGCTGAGTTGGCCCCTCATCATCTGTTGGTTGTGGCAAGACCTGGACTGCGTTTTCCCCCAGCAAGGATCGTAGGAGGGAGAAGAAGGGGAGGTACCCTGCGAGAGGGGGAGCCTCTCCCTCCAGGAGGTGAGTCAGGAGATAGGGCCTGCCGTAGAGCAGTTCAAAAGGGGTCAAACCTATTTTTGAATGTGGTGTGGTGCGAATATGAGTGAGGGCCAGAGGAAGGAGGTCGACCCAGGACAGCCACAGTTCTGAGGCAAGCTTGGTCAAGTGCGTCTTGATGATGCTGTTCACCTGCTCTACCTTGCCTGATAATTGGGGACGATAGGGGATGTGGAGATGCCAGGCGATGCCCAGGGCTGCAGCCACCTGCTGGGAGATCTATGAGATGAATGCGGGCCCATTGTCAGACTGGAGAGAGTTTGGCAACCCAAATCTGGGAATGAGATGGGTCATCAAGACCTCTGCCACCGCCTCTGCTGTCTCTTGGGCGGTGGGAAAGGCCTCGACCCATCCTGAAAAAGTGTCCACCAAGACCAGCAGATAAGGATGGGTTCGATATCTGGGCATGTGGGTAAAGTCGGCCAATCCTGCCCGAGCATATGTCCCCTTAGCTGATGAGTCTTCTGTGGGGGTCAGAGTCCTCCTTGAGGAGAAGTGGAAGCACATGTTAGGCAGGAGCAGTGAATGGCATATATGATCTGTCTGAGATGTAGGGGAGAAAAGACAGGGCTGAGAAAGGAAAAGAGAGCCTTTGGTCCGATGTGGAGGGTATTATGGATTTGAGATATTATGGCCCTAGCCTGGTGCTCAGGAAGCACCAGTTTATTATGGAGTAGTATCCATCCCGACGGGTGCCTCTGAGCCCCCTCCTGCACCCGCAGGGCTCCAGCTTCATCCCTGGAATAATCTGGGTTGAGGGTGGCTCTCAAAGTCAGAAAGGGCTCGGGGGCTTGTTGTAAGGTAATTTGTCGAGCCACTTGATCTGCCATATTATTACCCAGAGCGACAGTGTCATGAGTATTTTGGTGTCCCTTGCAGTGTATGATGGCAACTTCCTTGGGCAGGGATATAGCTTCTAGCAATTGAGTAATGTGGGGGGCGTTACAGATGGGAGACCCTTTAGTAGTTAGGAAACCCCATTCTTTCCAGATTGCCACATGAGAGTGGGCAATCAAGAAGGCGTATTTGGAATCTGTGTAAATATTGGCCCTTTTTCCTTTTGCTAGGTGTAAGGCTCTAGTTAGGGCTATTAGTTCAGCCTTCTGAGAGGTTGTCCCAGGTGGCAAGGGCTGAGCCTCCAGGACTTCCCGGGTGATTACCACAGCATAAGCCACCCTTCGGTTCCCACTGGGGTCTCGTTTTGAGCTCCCATCGATGAAAAAAGTTAGCTCTGGGTTTGGTAGAGGTTGAGAGAACAGGTTGTGGGGTGGTTGCATAAGGGACTCAAGGACCTCTGAGCATGCGTGGGCTGGGGGTAATGAGGAAAGCAGGTTTAATTGTGGAGAACGACCCACAGAGACCTGTGGATTGTCCAGAAATACCAGGTGAAACTGCTGGAGCCTAGACTCACTGAAGTCAGAGAGAAATTTAGAGGCTAAAAGGTCACCAAGACGATGAGGTGAGAAGATGGTCAGGGGTTGGCCATGAATCAGCTTTTTAGCGTCAGCATACAATGTTGTCACCGCTGCTAGTGCCTGCAGGCAGGGGAACCATCCCCTGGCTGTGGGGTCAAGTTGTTTGGATATGTAAGCAATAGGCAGCAGTTCGGAGCCGATTGGTTGCACTAAGGCTCCAAAGGCTATCCCTCCCTTTTCATCAGTATATAGATGGTGTGGATAGTTGGGATTTGGGAGAAAGAGAGGGAGTGCAGCCAGTAGGGTTGAGCGTAAAGCATGAAAGGCCTGAGTCACTTTGGTGGGGGAAGACAGCAGTCCTGTGGGAGTCTCTTTAGTTATGGCATATAGGGATTTGGCCAAGGTAGCATAATTCGGGACCCAGTGTTGGAAGAATCCCATCAGTCCTAAGAAGGACAATATCTGGTCTCTGTTTGCCAGGGGGCAGATGGACCGGAGGAGGCTACACCAGTCTGCTGTTAGGACCTTAGTGGTGGGAATGATTTGGAGGCCTAGATAGACAACAGAGGTCTGAGTTAGTTGAGCCTTAGATCGTGAGGCTCTGTAACCCTGGGAACCAAGGAAATTAAGGCGAGTGGCAGTATTGGGAGTTTTTTTCTGAGGGGCTGCAAAGGAGCAGGTCTTCTAGGTATTGGAGGAGGGTGCTAGGGCGAAGCAAGCATCTGACCAGGTCCTGGGACAGGACCTGGTGAAGTAGTGGGAACTGTCTCTGAACCCCTGAGGGTGTACGGTCCATGTGAGTTTTGTGGTCAGCTGGGTGTTGGGGTCAGTCCTGGTGAAAGCAAAGAGGAATTGGCAGTCGGGGTGGAGTGGGATGGTAAAAAAGGCGTCTTTGAGGTCAATAACGGTGAAATGAGAGGTTTTAGGAGGTATGGAAGAAAGGGTGTAGGGGTTAGGGACAAGTGGATGGGCAGGGACCACTGCCACTTTGATCAGGCAGAGATCTTGCACTAGTCGGTAGTCTCCTGAGGCCTTCCGAACAGGGAGGATAGGCGTGTTACAGGGGGAAGTCGTGGGCATCAGGAGGTCCTGTCCCATGAGGCAGTCGATGATGGGTTTTATCCCCCTGAAGTTACAGGTAGACAAGGGAAACTGGGACCGGGCTGGGAAACAGGTGGGGTCCCTTAGCCTGATGAAGACTGGAGGGTGTGCCAAGCCATCACCAGGATTCGGGTAGCCCAGACCTCAGGATTAACGGAAGAGGTTGGAGGGTCAGCAAGTAGCATTAGGAAGGCCCCTGATGTGGGAGCCAATCCTGGAGTTAGGTGGAGAGTGGCCTTCAGCTTAGCAAGTATATCTCTTCCCAAGAGAGGAGTAGGGCAGGAGGGGATGACTAAAAAGGAGTGGGCAAATGGGCAGGAGTCTAGTTGACAGGATAGTGGTTGGATTTGGAGCGGGCGTGAGGGTTGACCGTCAATTCCCATAACCGAACCTGGGAAGGACATAGAGTGCCCCTGAAAGAGGGAAGGACCAAATAGGTAGCCCTCATATCAACCAGAAAATTGATGGACTTACCCACTACCTGGAGCATTACCCTGGTCTCAGCTTGGGTTATCGGGGTCCCTGAGTCTGGGCAGCATTAGTCATCATTGAAGCTCAGCAGCTCCAAGGCCAGAGGAGGGCAGGAGGTCTCCCTAGGGCACTCTGGTCCCTGGCCCTAGAGATCGGGGCCCAAGAGGCCTGGGGACAATCACTAGCCCAGTGTCCTCGTTGTTTGTATCTTGGACATGGCCTGGAGGGAGGCTGCGGATTGGGGTACCTCTTAGCTCAGTGCCCTTCTTGCCCACACTTGAAGCAGGCCCTCAGAGGGGGATTTTAGGGTGCTGAGCCCGCTGCCAGCTGCAGGGCCGCTACCAAGACCTGGGTTTGTTGATTTAGGAGGCTCGTCTGAAATTCGGCCTTTTGCTTGAGCCTTGCCTTACACCTAGCTTCAGCAGTTTCCTCATGGGCATTGATAACCTAAAAGGTCATTTTTACTAGGTCTCGAATAGGGGTCTGAGGACCGTCCTCGGCTTTGGCCAGCTTCTTCCGGATGTCAGGTGCGAATTGAGAGATAAAACAGTTGGCCAAGGCGGCCACCCCGATGGGGGACTCAGGGGACAGCCTGGTGTATTGAATGAGGGCTTCAGTCAGCTAATTAAGGAACATGGCTGGGTTTTCTTCAGGCCCCTGAGTCACCTCATCCAGTTTGAGGAGGTTTACAATCTTATGAGAGGACATTTCCATCCCACCGAGGATACACTCTATCATATAGCATACCCGCAGCTGGTCGCCACCCTCTTCCTGGTAGTTCTAGTCAGGGTCGGTGTCAGGAACCACCTGAGCTCCCGGGGGACGCTCGGGGGAGGGGTTGGCATAGAGTCGTTGGTCGGCCTGAGCCTTGGCTTCTGTCCAAATGGCCTGCCTCTCTTCGGGGGTGGTGGTAGACCCCAGGATGACATATATGTCCTGCCATGTTAAGGCATAGGCACAAGTCAGACCAGTGAACTGCTTAATGTACTGAGTGGGGTTGGAGGAGAAGGATCCCAGCTTGGTCTCAGTCTGTGCTAAATGTTGGAGAGAAAAGGGGACATGGACTTGGGTTAGACCCTCAGCTCCGGCCACCTGTCACAGAGGGAATAACGGGGCTGGGGGAGGGGGAGGAGAGGCCTCTGGATGGTTGCTGTGGGAGCTGGTGTGGGAGCTAACCTGAGAGGGAGAGGGGGTAACGGGGGGAAGGGGAGGGTACAGGATAGGGTTAACGACAGGAGGGTCCGGGGCCAGTGGTGGAGTCTCAGGGACAGAAGCTGGGGGTGAAGGGACTGGAGTGGAGAGGGTGAGGGCAGTAGGAGTACTATAGGGAAGAGGAGCCACCAGATCTTCTGGGGGGCCAGAGAAAGCAGATGACACAGGAGCGGGAGTTAGTTTGGCTGAAGAAGTTGGAACTGGGGGAGCCATCGTGAGTGGGTTCTGGCTGGGAGCACATGTGGTGCACAGGGTGAGGCCAGAGCACAACGTCCAAAAGGCCTGAACATAGGGGACCTCAGACCATTTTCCTGTTCTCCGGCAGTAATTATCTAAATCACAGAGGACATCAAAGTCTAATGTCCCTGTGGCTGGCCAGTAAGAGCCGTTATCTAGAGGCGATTGTAACCAGGCCTGTGAGCACAAAAAGGTGAGCTGCTTGGGGTGAATGTAGCCCGTTAGCCATAGGGTTCATAGGGTTAGCCAATAGACATTTTAGGGGGGTGGACCAGTTGGACTCAGGTTTGGAAGCCGTCAATCCCATGGTGACCACGTGGAGGCGACCCCTGTTGTCTGAACGTCTCTGAGCATGTCAAGGGGCTGGTTTGGGACCTTGGAGGAGGCTGAGGTCTATTTAGCTACTTGGGACGTCTCCCTCATGAGCTAGGGACCGGGTAAGGCTTAAGCCGGAGGTTTACTCAGCAGCTTGGGACGTCTCCCTCATGAGCCGAGAACCAGGAGAAGGCAAGAAACTGCTGAGGGAGGGCCCATTAAATGTGCACAGATTACGGGGCCCTAGGAAGTGGTCGCCTGGGATGGTGGGTCCCAAAGCTGAAGGGACTCACCCCCTAATCTGCTGTCTGGGATGTTGGTCAGACGCCTGGGTCCGGAGCTACCATGGCGGTGGAGCTCAAGTGCTAGGAGGCAAGTGCTAGGGGCCCTCACCTCGAGCCCCACATTGGGCACCAGATGTTAGAAAAGCCACGGGAAGAAAGAGCCACCTCTAAGGACCATCGATGGAGACCTTTATTGGGCGGTAACTCTAGGGCAGAACTCCTGGGAGTGAGCGAGCAAGGCAAGTTCTTCTGTGAGGTATGAGGGGTGAGAATGCGGTTTTATAGCCAGGGCTGACGTTCAAACCAGGTTCTCTCATATAAGGTAGAAAGCGCAGGCTGTAGCAGTGGTTAGTGTCCAAGGGCTCCATGTCAGCAATTGATTGGGCCAGGCCATGGGATTGGTTCCTGGAAGTTTGGTCCACACCCGGTTCCTGTTTGGGAGTTAGTCAACCACCAGTACTGTCCATGGCACTTTTCTGGGGCTTTCTGTTACGACATGCCCAAACTGTCAGACTGTATAATGAATCAATGAGCAAAAATATATAAAGCATTAAAATTAAAAGCCAACATTAGCTAACACTAACATTAATTAGTATGTTATCTAACATTAGCATACTAACTAGTATGGATGATAATAATAACAAAATAACAAAGACAAAAGCTACCTACTAGGATATGGTGAAAATTAAATACATGAAGGTACATATTCTGTGAGTGAAAGTATACATAGTACTTGGAACAGAGCTAAGCACTGGTAACTAACAAGTGTTGACTGAATAAATGATGTACAACTTGAGAGTTAAGAATTAAGGTTTTTTGGGGGCAAAGTGAGCACTGCAGCCCAGGAGGCAGCATATCAGATAGCTCCAAGAGACTACTCCAAAGTGGCAGTGAGGGAAAGTCAATATATAAGGTTTTGGAGCGGGAGTTCAAAACAATGAACTGCTCATTTTACAAAATGTTTTTTGTTAGTCATGAGAGTCTGGTGTCACAATGAGGGGATTTAGTGCTTACTCTATATATGAGGGATTGCAGCCTAACAGGCTTCTCCAACAACGAGATTTTCCAGGCAATAGTACTGGAGTGGGTTGCCATTGCCTTCTGTACTATATTTGAGGAGATGCAAGGATTGAGATCATACCATGTGATCCTTAAACATCCAACTATCTAAAGACCTGACCCAACAGATTCCCTGAAGCACAGAGTGCTTTACCCTGAACTTCTTCAGGGTTTTTTGAAAATCAACAGCTATAGCAGCATGTAATTCAATCTCCATAGAGGCAGATGACAAACACCTTTGTTGTTCAGTTGTTGGCAATGCTCTTGGTAGATGCCAATTTGTAGTTGACACAACTAATTAACAGAGAAGGAAATGGCAACCCACTCCAATGTTCTTGCCTGGAGAATCCCAGGGATGGTGGAGCCTGGTGGGCTGCCATCTATGGGGTAACAAAGAGTCGGACACAACTGAAGGGACTTAACAGCAGCAGCAGCTAATTAAAATATTTATAACAAATAACAGTGACAACCTACGTCAGTTGGATGCAGAAAGAACAAAATTACTTAAAGAAGTATAATTCAAAAATTTAAAGAATTTAAAGTACTTAGGATAGATGTAGGCATTGGTAAATAAATAGTTAAAATAATTTAAAAAAGAAAAAGAAAAACGAAAACAAAAACAACAAAAAACACCTGTTCTGCTTCATTGAGATGCTGTGAAGACTGAAGAAACTATGATGCATACAGATTTAATGAATATTTAATATACTCAGAGGTTAACATAATTAAAGTGCTAAACAGCAGTAATGATAATGATGGTAACAATGTTACAATAATAAAACCATCTTACTGGAATATTATGAGACTAAATAGGTAAAGGTATGTAAGGTTCAAGGAATAAATATACAAAGTTTTACAGTAAAAGATGACATTAGGAAAGAAGTAATAATAATTACAAATATTAATCATGATAATAAATAGCAAAATCTCCTTCAGTGGGACTCTGTGAAGACTAAATATCAAAGTATTTAGGATTCAAAGAGTAAACGTATATAATGTACTAAAAATGGAGGTTTGGTTTATTGAAGTGCTAGCTAATAGTAAAACTTGAAAGCAACAATGACATCATTGATATGCTGTGAAAGCTGAATAATTTCATGTGGAAAGAGTTCAAGAAGCACAATGTACTGTGAATTGAGGTCAGTATTAAGAGAAAAATAGTCAATAATAATAATAATCCCAATAGTAATAATAGTACAAATACAGCAATGATGGATACTTAACTAGGATGCTATGAACACTAAGGAGATTAAAACTTATAGGATTTGATGAAAAAGTGTATCTAAGTACTAAGAGAAGTCAATATGAGTAAAATCTAAGTAGTAGTAATTATAATTATGAGGATGATGATGATAAGTAGAAAAAAAAAAAATCTACTTCAGGAATGATGTGAAGCCTAACTGAAGGTGTAAGATTCAAGAAATAAGTGTTTGAAATTATTGGAACACACGTAGGCATTAGTAAGACAATAACTAATTACACCACCGACAACATGTATAATAATAAATAATAAAAATGAAACATACTATTGGGATACTACGGCAGTATTTTAACTAGTTGTGGTATATAGAGGCTGAATGAGTAAATGCATAAGTACTTAGAAAAGAGGATTGGAGACAAGGTGGCAGAAAACTTGTCTAAACTGTGAAAGAACACTGAAGGAACACTGAAAGATGAACTCCCCGAGTTGGTAGGTGACCAATATGCTACTGGAGAAGAGAGGAGAAAGAGCTCCAGGCTGAATGAAGAGGTTGAGCCAAAGCAAAACAACTTCACTGGTGTGAAGAAAAATATTTCATAGGAATCTGGAATGTTAGGTCCACAAATCAAGATGTTGGGAGGCTGGGAGGAGGGAAAGAGGGGTTTCATCTTGAAGACTGTCAGTCATCTTAAGGCAGGATGAGAATTGGGCCTGATCCCTGTTAAATATCATCAAAGAAAAATCAGGAAACTCCATCCTCACAGATGGCAAAGACCACACCTCCAAATTGTAAAACAAATTATTAATGTGTAACCAGTTTGAGTGAACTCTGGGAGTTGGTGATGGACAGGGAGGCCTGGTGTGCTGTAATTCATGGGGTCACAGAGTCGGACACAACTTTGTGACTGAACTGAATGTTTAACCAGTCGTGTAGTGGAAGGTATAAAACAGTCCTTCAAAATCATCAGGATCCTTGTCAGGAATCGATTTCCTTTGGGCCTGCTAGTGTAATAAACTGCACTCCATTATACTGAGTGTCCTCCAAGGATTGTTTTACAACTCTGGATTCTACAAAATGTCTGGTGTGTTGACTGGGAAATCCTCAGAGAGACAAGCACGTTGAGCCTCCACCTGAGGCTTTTACTAGAATGAGAGCCTCGGAGGGGAAGGTGCCTCCTCTATAGGGTAAGCTCTTGTTCTATTGACTCATCTTTCTAGGCGGACTTCACAAGACTGTGGATTACAGAGGGTAATGCACAGGTAGTTCCCACTATAATAGTGGAAGAAGGGGCCTGATCAACTCACTGGGGCTGGATGAAACTGTGGTGACTGTGTCCTTGTAGGCTCAATGGAGGAATTGTTTACCGAAATAAGTAAAACACTATTAACTGAATCTGTGCCAATTGTTTGTCAATGTACTTACTGGTTTCCAGGGGACTGTCCCATTTGTGCAACACCCTCCCATTCTCCTTAGGCATTCAGGGACCTCCTGAATGTTGTTTCGAACCAGACTGGAAACTGAGGCTCTGGGTACACATTTGTCTGGACTGATCCATGATAAGACAAACTGGAATCTTGCCAGCATTAGACTTATGCAAGGAGTACATGAAAGCCTTAATAGATTGGATTTGGATGACCGCTGACAGAAAAACATGAGAGGTATTACCATGTAAAGACTTGGTAGGTAAGACCGTTTTCACTGTGGTCATAGCTGAGGTATAGTGGCAGTTATACTTCTTCAAGTGGAGACTTCAGCCATAGCTGGGGTACAAGACCCTAGCAACGAGTGACAAAAGAGAAGTTGGGCTTGCTGTAAGTGATAGAAGGAAAGTACAGAAGTAGGAAGAATAGCAGAAAATCCAAACCAACCTTTCCTGAATGGATGATTAAAAAAAAAAAAAAAAAACAGACAAGCTTAGAATATTTTGAGCACTAAACTGGCTATCTTTTGAGGGTAGGATGACTCTCAGAAGGAACCTTAGGATTGCACACAGTATTCTGTGGTAACTGAACAGCCAAGACACCCAGACCAGTTCCTGTACTCATGGCTACTAACTGCACAAAATCCACGTCCTTAGGCCTAAGTATGTTATCTTGGAATAGGAGAGAGCAAGATTTTGCTGGTGAAGGCAAAATCCAAGGAATAAAAAATAAAGGAAAAATATTATGATCTGGAGGAGGAGGAACTCCCACCATGCCCTCCATACTGGAGAACATGAAGGGGATCACCAGAACAAGAAGAAGTGACATTCCTCCTCTGCCTCCCCCAGTGCAGGAGATTTCTCTCCCTCCTATTGTCCCACAAACTGTGACGGGAGCTACTGCACCAACATTATACCCAACCCTCTCCAGTTTAGAAGAGGAAAGAAAGGGAGAGTTAAGTGTTCAGAGGCAGCTGAGGTCTACAAAGGAACTGCAAGAGACAAGTTTTGCAAATACTTGTTAGGGAAATGCAAGCAGTATCACAGGTGGGGCCAGGTGGGTATAACTATCCTAGCCACACTGCTCTTTTTTATCAGCCATTCTTTACCACGGATCTATTGAACTGGCAAAGGCATACCCCTCCCTATTCTAAGAAGCCACATTGTGCAATTCATCTAACAGAGACTATTTTCAGGACCCACCCACTGGTGTGGGATGACATAGCCCAGCTTCTCCTCACCCTCTTCAGTAGAGAAGAAAGACACCAGGTCCTCACAGAAGAATGTGAGTGGCTTCAGTGTAAAAATTTCAGGTGGAAACAGATTTTCCTCATGTCTGTGGTGATACCAAGGGAAGATGAGTGGAAGCTCTAACAGTCATCTGGAGGGCTGAAGACCCTGGAATCCCTAATAAAACTGTTTGCTGAAGTATAGGCTGAAAGTAACCCCCTGGACTTGTGGAAAACCACCCTCTGGTGATAATAGAGCTAAAGGTGAGAGCCTAGCCCATCAGGAAAAAAAAGAAAAAGAAAATATCCAATAGCACTGACTACCAGGGAAGAAATCAAGCTTCACATTGATAGGCTGAAGGGCACAGGCATACTGGTGAAATGCCAATCACCATGGAACAGCCCTTTCTTCCCAGTGAGGAAGGACAGAGAATAAGATTATTGGGCAGCTCACTACTTGAGATCTCTGGATGAGTTGGAAGACCCAGCTGACCTGGACTCAGTATGCACAAGGATTCAAAATTTTCTTACAATATTTGGGAAAACCTTGGCAACAAATCCTCTCTTCTTCCCATCAGATGCTATAAGTGTCAGATCACACAGTGTGTGGATGACTTACTCCTGATGACAGAGACTTGTTCTCAGTGTTGGAAAGTGTCAAGAACAGCCCAGCAATGAACTGACCTGAGGGAGTGGTGCTGCAGAAGAAAAAATAAAATGATGACTCAAAAATAAAGTGGGGATTAGAGGGCTGATGTCATTTACAAGAAAAAGCCTCCCCCCCAAAAAAAAAGATAAAAAAGAAAAAGCCCAGATCCTATGCCTTTTATTGTTAACTTCTGCTTCCTTATTTGTACTCTAGAGATATATGTTCTTTATAATCTCAGATCGAGAATAAGGATATAGAATACACAGTCCTGTCTGATCAACTAAGGGGCAAAGCAAGCAGCCACCCAGGACAATACAGCAACCAAACTTATGGTGACACCTGTGTTGTCTAGCCTGTTAACTGCTCAAGTGACCCCAGTCTTTGACAAGGAAGAAATCACCTGGGCACAAACTGAGTGAGGAACATAGTGGGAGGATTGGTGCTGGAAA
>SJYG01001380.1:70506-81494 GCA_006410535.1 Litocranius walleri
AGGATTGATGATGTAGCACACACCTCCCTGCTCAGCTCCTACATACTGGTGGCCGATGGGAACATTTGGGCCAATTCTCCATCTCTTCTTGCATTTATGGTTAGGTGCATATTCTGCAGTTTTCTTTTTTTCCCCCTCTTGGTTATGTCTCCCTCTCAGATTACAAATCTCCCTACAGACACACCTGTGTGAGATGATTTCCTACTGTGTGGAAACTTTCTCTTCTTCACGATTTCTCCCCAAAATGTTCTCTGTCACTAAATCTTTTGTTACTATTTTTGTCTTTTTGTATTTTATCGTACCTCTTTTTTAAGAGATTGAGCTTCCTCTCTGTGCTTGATGTGCCGGCATTCAGAAGTTGTTTTCTGGAAGTTTCTCAGTATTCAAACTAACCTTGGATGAATTTATGGGAGATAAAATGATCTCCTTATACTATTCCTCCACTATCTTTGGACTCTGTCCCTCTAGATTGTGCTTTTGAAGTATAATTAGTAGGACTATTTTTTTTTTTCATTCTTCATAATTTCTCATAGATTTTCTTTCACATTTATTTTCTTATATTTCAATGCTTTTTTTCATGTCTTCATAGAATGCTCTAAAGCAATGTTTTCAAAATTTTCTTAGCTGTGGTAGAATATACACAATATAAAAATGACTATCATTTGTCTTTTTCTCTCTTTTCCCATTTTTCAAATGGCTTTAAAAAAAAATTCTTCTTTGGTCACTGTCATTTCTCACTCATTGTAATCCCATTAACTGACCCACAGCAGTCTTGGCTGTCCTCTGTCTGCTGGAGTATGCTCAAATCCATGTCATTGAATCATTGATGCTATCTACCTATCTCATATTCTGCTGCCCCCTTCTCCTCTTATGCTCGATCTTTTCTGGCATCAATGTCTTTTTCAATGTGTTGGTTCTTTGCATCAGGTAGTCAAAGTATTGGGATAGCATCTTCAGCAACAATCCTTCCAATGAATATTTAGGGTTAATCCTTTCCCATTTTTTTAAAGAGTTTTTAAAATTATAAATGGGTGCTGAATTTTGTTAAAAGCACTCCCTGCATTTATTGAGTTTGTCATATGGTTTTATCTTTCAGTTGGTTAACATAGTGTACCACATTCATCAGTTTTTATGTATTGAAAAGTTCCTACATCCTTGGGGTAAACTCAACTTGATCAAAGTTTATGATCTTTTTATGTGGTTTTGAGTTTTGTTTGCTAGAATTGTGTTTGCTAGGCATGACTTGTGCCTGTATTTTACTTGGGGGAAGCAAGTTTTCTTTTTTCCTCTGATGTTCAGGGCTGTCTGATGTGGTATATTTCCGAGGGTGTGTGGAACTCCTGTCTGCTGATTGTTTATGTGTGTTTATCTTGCTTGTTGTTTGGGTAAAGTGTCCTGGATTGAATGGTTTCAACAGTTGGGTGATACCAGTCCTTGTGTACAGGTTTTGAAGTTCTCAGTGATTAATACTTCATGGATTTTGGAGCTCTCTGGCAGTTTGGGATCTTGGATTCAGTGTTCCCACCTCAGTAGTTCAGGTGCAACCAGGGGACCAAGATTTAATAAGTCATTTGTTATGGAATTAAAGGAAGTTACAGTAAACACATCAAGACAAAAACAAAACATAAAATGAACTAATGGATGAATTTAGATAGATGGTGAATACAGACAGATTATTACAAAAATAATGAGACAAGTTTACACACAGAGAAAGATAACCAAAGTATTCTAAGCAAAACAGAGGAAAGGAGATTGACTTGATGAGGAAATGAAACACACAGTGATGGTTACCAACTGAAAGCAGAATTAATTCTCAATTTGGAAAACTGAGTCTGAGCAGAGTGCCAACTGGGGAATATAGCAAAGAGACTGCATCAATTTAACTTACATGTGGGAAAAAAAAAAAAAAACGAAGAAAAAATTGAAGAAAAAAAAAAGAGAGAAGAAGGGAGAGATAAGAGAAAAGAGAAAGGTGGAAGAGACGGTTAAAATAAAAGAGAAAATAGAAGAGCAAAAATAGATAGACATATGCAATAAGGATTTATATATATTCAAGAATAGTCACAGCAGGTAAAGAATAAGAAAAATAGTAATAGTCAAACAGAGCAGAAACAAAATTAAAAATTACATTAAAAATGCAAAGAAAAACATTTTACAAATTTAGAAAGAAAAAAAAGAGAGAGAGAGAGAGAGAGAGGAAAGCTCCAGAGTACCACAAAAGTGGCTTGTCTATTTCTGAAGTTGTGTTGAAGTTACCCTCTCAGCATAACTTCACTTCCCCTGGGAAAGCACAGTCAAGTCACAAATAAGTTTCTCCTAATTTTGAAAACCTTATATTATGTGCATGTGTTGCTGAGAAGAATGCTGCTCTTGGATGGATAGGCATATGTAGGTCTGTTAAGTTCATTTCATCTAAGAGTTAGGCCTTATGGCAGAAAGTGAAGAGGAACTAAAAAGCCTCTTGATGAAAGTGAAAGTGGAGGAGGGGGAAAAAGATGGTGGAGGAATAGGATGGGGAGAACATTTTCTCCCTCACTAGTTCATCAAAAGAACATTTCAACGCTGAGTAAATTCCACACGGCAGCTTCTGATTGCTGGCAGAGGACATCAGGCATCCAGCAAAGCAGATCATTGGCTTCAAAACCAGGTAAGAATAATTATAAAGGACGAAAATAGAGACAAAGGAAGTAGGGAGGGAGCCCCATCCTGGGAAGGGAATCTCATCTCGGGAAGAGACTCTTAAAAAGAGAGGTCTCCTAAGATCAGGACACATTCTCTTAGCTGTGTCTGGGGCAAGCCCTGGAAGCGCAGAGGGCAACATAACAGGAAGGAAAAATAAATAAATAATTAAAACCAACAGATTATGAATTCAACAGTAAAACCCCCAGTGGATAAATAGCGCAAACGTCTACTTCCAATAGCAGCAGTGGGGGTTGAGCAGGGAGGAGCGCCAGGTGCTCGCTACAGTGCTTTCTAAGAATTGGGCCGCGGGAGACATAGGCTGCAGGGCTTTTCTCAAGAATCGGGTCGTAACGGGGCCAGAATTAGGTCCACGTGTGGCTAAAATGAACTATCTTGGTCTAGCAAACCAGACTGTGGGATAGCTAACACGCAAACGGCTCAAACATAAGACACTGACAGGCCTGCTCACCGAACAAAGGATGGATCAGAAAAGGCCTGCTGCAGACCATCCTCCTCTGGCGACAGGCAACCAGGGCCTTAAGTGCTGGAAAGGGGCAATCGCAGCTCAAGAGAGACATTACCTACCAAATTGCAAGCAGGTTTCTTTGCTAATTAAGTCTTCTAGGGGGCTCTGAACAGTCATCATCTGCCAGAGAAAGAGCCCCAGTGGTACTCTCAGAAAATTGAGCCACCCGGAAAAGCCGGAAGTCGCAACAATTGTGTGCGCCAAACTCCCTAGCTGCTTGAACCTCAGAAGGCTCCAAATCCGAGCCTCAGAGGGCTTCCTGAGCAGCTTGGACTGGGGAGGTGCATGAAGCCTTGGGTAGGCCCCAGATGGACAGCCTGAGCGGTATGTGCCACGAGAAAGGGCAAGCCCAGTACAGAGTCCACCAATTGCATTCCCTGTGTCAAGACAGAAATCAGACATGGAAGAGACCAGCAAACAGAGAAAGTTAAACAGAGGGAACTGCCTTGGTAGTGACCCTACACAGACCACAACGACAGAGAAAGCACCAGACATACTGTTACTACCTTTATGATCGATTTTTTTTTTGGGGGGGGAGGGGTTGATGTGGAATCGTGATTTCTTTTTAAGAATTTTTTTTCTTTTAAATTAAAATTTTTTTTCTTTTCTTTTTGTCTTTTTTTTCTAAACTTGCTTAAATTTTTAAGTCCTCTATATTTTGATTTATTATTTTTATAACCTAATATTACTTTTCAAAAAAAAACAACACCTACTTTAAAGCAAATGCCATAGTCCTTTTGGTGGTGGAAATGTCTTTTAATAATTCTGGAGTCTTTTTTTTTTCTTCTATTTTTTAATATTTTTTCTCCTTCTCCTTCTTTACGTTAATATTTTATCTTTGAAAATCCAATCTCTACTCCAGATTCTTAATCTCGGCATTTTGGTATTTGTTGCCAATTTTGTACTTTTAAAAACCTAATCTTCAGTACCCAATTTTACATGAGTACGAGATTACTGGCTTGACCACTCTCTCCCCCTTTGGAATCTCTCTTTTCTCCACCAGGTGGCTTCTGTCTCCTCCCTCCCCCTCCTCTTCTCTACCCAACTCTNAGCATTAGAGTAAAATTCCCAACTGAACAGCTCCACGGCAGTTACAATCATGAGCAGTGAAATCACCTTTCAAAACACGATCATGGCAAGCACCACCTAATCTATCAAGTTTTAAGACAGTTAAGTATGATTTTCAAGCTTCACTATAAATGTGTAATTTAATTCAGTTAGGCAGTGCAGTAATTTTAACTTTCTTTAAATTTTACTTGAGCATGAAACTTTTGTCTCTGGGCAAGATCCTGATTTAGAAGGAAGGATCAAATTTCAGAATTACCTTCCCACCATAATTCTCTGTGCTACTTCATATATGTGAAGTCTGTTTTTCTATTCTGAACTTCTGAGCAAAGAGCTAACTCTGGTCAGGGATCCTCTGACCCCAAGTTACTGTTTAGGTAGGATTTTCTTCAAGATGATGGAAATATCATTGTGGTGCAAGAGATGAAAATAGTTTCTTTTGGAATAGAAAGTAACTCTTAAGACTTATCTGGAAATGCTATGTGGAGAGGAGGGGAGGAAGGCCAGCCTCTGATGAGGGTCATTTCAGAACTGCCAAGTCTCCTGGGTGTGAATGGGATTAGCTAATGAAACAGTATCATGGCCAGAGATGATTCCCTCTCTCTTCCAAAGTTCAGCCACTTTCCCCCCTTGTTTGTGAAATTCCCTCATGGGAGTTACTGCCTGTTTTAGAAATAAGTGAAACCATTGTGGGTGGAGGAACAGAAGGCATTTGAACTCAGAAGAATTTTAATTGGTGCTTGTGAATACAGGTGAATGAGAAGCTATAAATGTCTCAGGTGAAATTGTGAATGTTTGGGATGCAAAAGTAGATGATGGGAGAAGGGATTTATTACATCTGTTGATGAAATCACTGTTTTCTTCCATCATAGATTGAATTGATTTCCTTTATAGATGTAAATTCAACCTAAAGACTTTAAATAATTTTAAATGTTCTTTTATGAAAGTGAAAGTCACTCAGTCATGTCTGACTCTTTGTGACTCCATGGACTGTAGCCTGCCAGGCTCCAGCCTTCCATTCTCTCCATGGAATTCTCCAGGCAAGAATACTGGAGTAGGTAGCCATACCCTTCTGCAGGGAATCTTTCCAACCCAGGGATCAAAACCAGGTCTTTCACATTGCAGGTGGATTCTTTACCATCTGAGTCAAGTCAAATATGTTTCACAGTTAAGTATGTGTAGATTAACACAGAAATTAGGTCATTGCATAACATGTGAGTAAATGAGTGTATATTAAGTATATAATTTATTGGTAAATCATTTTGTTCTGTGGCTGAGGCTATGCTAATTTAATCGAAAGATGTTTGAGCTATATTCTTGAGGCTTTGAATGATCAGTTGGCCTTTTATTTAAAAAAAAATCTACAAAAATATTTCATGCCCAGAGTTTTCTACCATTATGAATACATGGTAGCAATCTCAAGAATGGTTCAGAAAAATTCTTCAGCATGTCTGGAAAAATGAACAATCTGACCCACTGACTATGCTTAAGTTTTATGCATACAAGCAATAAATTTTATGAATACTTTTATGCAATACCTTGTTTGAAATAGTGGAAGAGCATATTCCTTAAAGACACAGTTCTGCCCTCAAAACCTGGATCTGACACTCTTTCCTGTTATGTACCCTTGGACAAGTTATTCTAACTCTTATGAATTTCAGTTCATCATCCGTGAAATTGTATTTTTGGTGAGGATTAATGATATACTTCATATCCTAGAAAAATGCTTGGCACATAACTCCCCCAAATCATAATGAATGCAGTGAATTCTTTTTACCCAGCAACTATTAACCAGGATTTTAGAAAAACTGTGACTTCCTGCACAGTCATCAAGCACTGATAATTTATGCTTTTCTTGATGACCCTGAAATGCATTCTGAATAATTAGAGAAAGATTAAATTATAATCAGTTTAGTTTCAGTGTTAAGTGTATTTTAATTTATTCTCATTCTTTAAAAATTTATAATCCTTCTGCATGTGGTAACAATTAACAGAAAATATTTGATTAGCTGGAGCACTCTATTTCCTGACTATCTAAGTAATAACAAATTTATTGTATGTTGCTGGAACCCAAACTCTTTATGGATCAACTGGGCATTTGCTGTGTGGGTTCACTTCACACAGGCCTTATATCCATTCTCAAAGTCAGTGTGTTGATGTTACTCCCTGGTGGAAATTCTAGAACTAACCTTTAAATATTCTCAAACAATAGCCTGAGTCTACACAAGGCTGTTTGTGTGTTTTTGATCACAAGCTCATAATACTGGTCATCCAATCTGAGTGTGTGCAGATGAGTAACTAAATCTTCTCACCTGGAGGACTGTCCATTCTTTTTCTATGGATTTCTAGAGATGGGCACCTCAACTGACATTAGTATTCAACCTGTCTTGTGTTTCATCAGCCTTTACTTTTATCCAATTATGTTTTAGACTTATCTTCACCTGACTTTTTTAGGCTACATAACCCTTCTGCAGCCATGAAATTAAAAGATGCTTACTCTTTGGAAGGAAAGTTATGACCAACCTAGATAGCATATCAAAAAGCAGAGACATTACTTTGCCAACAAAGGTCCATCTAGTCAAGGCTATGGTTTTTCCAGTAGTCATGTATGGATGTGAGAGTTGGACTGTGAAGAAAGCTGAGTGCCAAAGAATTGATGCTTTTGAACTGTGGTGTTAGAGAAGGCTCTTGAGAGTCCCTTGGACTGCAAGGAGATCCAACCAGTGCATTCTAAAGGAGATCAGCCCTGGGATTTCTTTGGAAGGAATGATGCTAAAGCTGAAACTCCAGTACTTTGGCCACCTCATGCGAAGAGTTAACTCATTGGAAAAGACTGATGCTGGGAGGGGTTGCAGGCAGGAGGAAAAGGACAGAGGATGAGATGGCTGGATGGCATCACCGACTCGATGGATGTGAGTTTGAGTGAACTCCGGGAGTTGGTGATGGACAGGGAGGCCTGGCGTGCTGTGATTCATGGGGTTGCAGAGTCGGGCACAACTGAGCGACTGAACTGAACTGAACTGAACCTTCCTGATGAAAACTTTACTATGCATTTAATCATTTTTTGTGGTTGTTCTTTGAACTTTTCACATTTCTTCCATTTATATCTTCCCCTATGTAATGTCATGTGCTGCTTTAAAAGATGGCCTAACAACTGTCTTGTGTTAGAAATAAAGTCTTTAAGAATTCATCAATGTATTGTTTCTTTGTGATCTTGGTAAGGTAGATTTTCAGACAAGCAGATTGATTTTAGAGGTTCAGTTGATCACATAGAACATAATATTCATCTGTCCTCCTCTGGCCTCATGTTGCCTTCCTTTAAATATCTGCCTTGCCCTGAAATTGCCTCTTCCAATTGACAGTCTTTTTTCTCCCACAGTATCCTGTACATCCCAGCGGACACTCCCAGGGCTGTCAGTGACCCTCCCAGGGCTGTGAGTACAGTGGCGGCTGCAGAAGGAGGTAGATTGTTTCCTTTAAATGAGGAACAAGGACAGGGTAGCTGGTGAAGAGATAATTTTGTTTTCCAAGATCAGGCAACTCTTGGCCTCGGTGGAAAGCCAGGACTGGTGAGGGTACTCCTGTCAATGTATAGGATCTTCCTTGATGACGTCTGGGTACATGCTTGGTGAAGACAGGGAGCCTGGGTGCATAACCAGGAAGCAACAGTTAACACTCTAACCCTGCGCTGTCTCTGAGACTGTTCTCACTAGGTAACATTTTTTCCTTGTTATATAGACACGTGTTAAAAGCAGGCAGTTTGATGGGAATGCTGTCATTGTTTCTCTAGCCACAGCAGTTATATCTGTTTGACTATTGCAAACATGTTTCATATTTGACAAACCGTACTTACACGACTGGGCTATGTTGAATCTTCTGGGAGCGACAGTTTTGAACTTTGGTATATTAGAATGATCAGCTGCAATGTTTCATTGAGGAGACTTCTTTAAGAAATGTGAAATCTTCAGAAGAACAGTATCCGATCTCCTTGTCAGAACAAATAAATTTATCTTAATATAAAAACTTAAATCCGAAGAAGTATCTTTACTAGATTTTTGTTCCATAAATGTGGTAATAAGTATCTGTATATTGGTCAGTAGTAGAGGGAAATTTATATTATGTTTCTTATCCTTTAATTTAGAATTTTTCTGTTAAATTATAATTGACATATAACATTATATTAGTCCCAGGTATACAATATAATGATTCGATATTTGTATATATTGTGAAAATGAGTCTATTGTTTTTTAACTTTTGACATTCCTAATGCTGGATTCTCTTATAAATATGGGTAATTGCAAAAAAAAAAAAAGTGAAAGTAGAGAGTGGAAAAATTTGGCTTAAAGCTCAATATTCAGAAAACGAAGATCATTGCATCCAGTCACATCACTTCATGGGAAATAGATGGGGAAACATTGGAAACAGTGTCATTTTATTTTGGGGGGCTCCAAAATCACTGCAAATGGTGACTGTAGCCATTAAATTAAAAGACGCTTACTCTTTCGAAGAAAGTTATGACCAACCTAGATAGCATATTCAAAAGCAGAGACATTACTTAGCTGCCTAAGGTCCATCTAGTCAAGGCTATGATTTTTCCTGTGGTCATGTATGGATGTGAGAGTTGGATTGTAAAGAAGGCTTCAAATAATTGAAGCTTTTGAACTGTGGTTTTGGAGAAGACTCTTTAGAGTCCCTGAACTACAAACAGTCCATTCTGGAGATCAGCCCTGGGATTTCTTTGGAAGGAATGATGCTAAAGCTGAAACTCCAGTACTTTGGCCACCTCATGCGAAGAGTTGACTCACTGGAAAAGACTCTGATGCTAGGAGGGACTGGGGTGAGGAAGAGCAGGGGACTACAGAGGATGAGATGGCTGGATGGCATCACTGACTCAATGGATGTGAATCTGAGTGAAGTCTGTGAGTTGTTCATGGACAGGGAGGCCTGACATGCTGCAATTCATGGTATTGCAGAGAGTTGGACACGACTGAGTGACTGAAGTGAACTGAACTGAACTGAAGAGTTAGGCATGACAGGACAGCTGAAAGGCAACATTACTATCCCCTGCCATCAAGTATTAGCAATTGCATTTGTCATCAACATTCTGTCCTGGGTGGAACTAAGGGTGAAAAAAAAGTCACTATTATTCAGTGCTCTGGATACTGACTCTAGATAGTTTAAGATGCATATCTAAGGGCTAATAATTTCAGTGAGTCCAGATTATTATATCTTTTTTACTTATAAAAGCACTGAAATCATTACAGATGTTTTAATTTTTTTTTCTTGTATGTGTGATTAGAAGTAAACATTTGATGTTGAATCATTTTTTATTATTTTGTTTTGTTTTCTCAAAAATGAAATATTTTATTCTCAAAAACTCCTGGATAATCAGATTTATTTGTTATGTCTTCAAACTGATTCATCAGGGCTATCAGAGAGTCTGTCCACTAGGACATAATCCTCAGTAAATTCCTCAAGTAAAACCTAACTTTCAACATTTAGATCATTAGATATAGAACAGATTGGTTCCAAATAGGAAAAGGAGTACCTCAAGGATATATGTTGGTATGTTGTCACCCTGCTTATTTAACTACTATGCAGAGTACATCATGAGAAACGCTGGAATGTTAGAAACACAAGCTGGAATCAAGGTTGCTGGGAGAAATATCGATAACTTCAGATATGCAGATGACACTATCCTTATGGCAGAAAGTGAAGAGAAGCTAAAAAGCCTCTTGATGAAAGTGAAAGAGGAGAGCAAAAAAGTTGACTTAAAGCTCAACATTCAGAAAATTAAGATCATGGCATCCAGTCCCATCACTTCATGGGAAATAGATGGGAAAACAGTGTCAGACTTTATTTGGGGGGGGGGCAGCTCCAAAATCACTGCAGATGGTGACTGCAGCCATGAAATTAAAAGATGCTTACTCCTTGAAAGAAAAGTCATGATCAACCTAGATAGTATATTCAAAAGCAGAGACATTACCTGGCCGGCTAAGTTCTGTCTAGTCAAGGCTATGGTTTTTCCTGTGGTCATGTATGGATGTGAGAGTTGGACTGTGAAGAAGGCTGAGGGCAAAATAACTGATGCTTTTGAACTATGGTGTTGGAGAAGACTCTTGAGAGTCCCTTGGACTGCAAGGAGATCCAGCCAATCCATTCTGAAGGAGATTACCCATGGGATTTTTTTGGAAGGAATTATCCTGAGGCTGAAACTCCAGTAGTTTGGCCACCTCATGCAAAGAGTTGACGCACTGGACAAGATTCTGATGCTGGGAGGGACTGGGGGCAGGAGGAGGAGGGGATGACAGAGGATGAGATGGCTGGATGGCATCATGGACTCGATGAATGTGAGTCTGTCTGAACTCCGGGAGACGGTGATGGACAGGGAGGCCTGGTGTGCTGTGATTCATGGGGTCACAAAGAGTGGACAGGACTGAGCAACTGAACTGAACTGATATGTGTGTGTGTGTGTGTATTTTTGATTAGATTAGTATTTACCATGTGAATGGAATTTCCAAAACAATATAGTCTTTAGGAAAATGAACCCTTACTGAAAGTATAGTAGCTTGTGGGGATATTAATGAAATGGTGCCAGTCAAGCTCTCTTGCCCCACACTCTCATGTCTTCTCATTCCACATTTTGTAACAACGATTTTCCACTGTTACGAACAGCTGAGATCACATAGCATTGCACAAACTCTTCCCAAAGGAC
>SJYG01001381.1:0-26405 GCA_006410535.1 Litocranius walleri
TTCTTTATGGTTCAGCTCACACAGAGCTTAATAGATACTATCATTTTTATCATCATTGGACTTTTAGACAACTATCAGCTCTTTTTCAGGCTCATGTTGTCTTCTCTCTTGGTTTACTTGTGAATTTTAATGGAAAATTTCTGGAATATCTGTCTTTCTCATGTCATTCTTCAGTACTGAAAAAATTCTTCTTTAGTATTCTGTAATAATTTTTTCTTATGTCTTCTTGGCTTTCTCATCCTGAGACTTCTATTATTTTCATGCTGAGTCTCTAAGATAAGCTTTTATGTGTCTTATACGTCCTCTCACATTTTTCTCTTTGTCTCCCCCACTCTCCCACCTTTTTGGATACATTTGTCCTGTGATAGCCCTCTCCCAACCTCTGCCATATTACATGCTGAGATCATCTGGGATTTGAGATCCAGATGGCTAGGTTATTATCTTCATAGATTGTGCATAAAAATTTTTTAGAATTAGCTAAATGTTGTATGCATTTCTTTGGACTGAAATTTTGTTTGCTTATTTGCTTTTTTATATCATGATTTTATTGTGCATACACATGTGTGCACCTATGTGTATTTATTTTTCAGTTATTTTTCTAGTGATTTTTTCAGAGTTTATGTGTGACAAATGTTTTTAGAGATTTTAATCCTAAACCTCTCTGTGGGCCTTTCAAGTTTCATGCCATTTTCATTGAATATAAAATTTTAGGTTCAAAATCATTTCCTTCAGAAAATGTCAACATTTTACTCCAGTGTTTTCCATGGTTTTTGATGAGAAGCATGATATCAATTTGAATGTCATTGCTTTGTAGAAATTCTATTTTTATCTTTCTGGAAACTAAATTTTCTCATTATTCTCAATGTCTTTAAAATTTCTGCTGAAAATTGAAATTATTGCATATATCCTGCTTGATATTAAGTTTCCTTCAAAAACTAAAAAAAATCTTTTATTTCATTAGCTTTGAAATTATCTTATACCTTTTGTGTTAATAATTTTTTCTGCTCCATTTCTTCTCCTCTACTATAATTTCAAAAATTAGATGGAATTTCTCTTGATATTTTGATATTTTTATATTTCATTTCTGGGACTTCCATGATTTTTTTAAATTATGTAAAAGCTTATTCTTTTGAAAAAACTTTTAGGAGTATTATCCTGTTTAGTCATTCTAATTCATAGAAATTTCTCCAATAGTGATATGAGTGGAATAAGATATACTCTTTGCTATAACTCTGACTGCAGAAGTTTTAAGTCCTGTTTTAAGTTGCCCTATGCCTGAGTGTACATCGGCTTCTCCCAGCCACTTGCTATTTCAACATGTCCTGCTGAGCCAGGTCACAAGGGAAAAGGTGATCTGCCCAGGTGTGCAGGACCTGTCTCCTTGATCCACAGGATTCACCGCTGCCCTTGCGTGCCCTCCCCTCAGAGTCTTTGACTCTTGGACTTGAACGTCTGTAGGACAACTGCATCTGCCACAGTTTTCAGTGTCGCTATGTACCCAGTTCTATCTGCTTTATATATTTGTAAAGAATTTCTTGAAATTTCTGCTTCACTGACTTTTTAATTTTATTTTAGCATAGTAATGATTTAATTCTTTTAAAAATCAAATGTTGAGTGAGCTATGTGCTCTCATTTTATTGTCTTAATCCAGTTTCCCTGGAACACATTCAAATATTCTGTTTTTAAGAAGGATATTCATAGTACCAAGTTCATGCCCAGTTCCGTTCATTATTTTTATAGTCCTGAAGTCTGACTGGAACAATATAAGCATGATGGCCAAGAACAGAACAGGTCAGGATTTGAAATGGACTTTGGCTGAGTCTGGGATATTATAATTGCTATTATTTTTTCTGTTTTTATTTTTTTGTCCAGAATAATTAAATGATCACTTTCATAAAGTGGATAGTTAATCTCTTTTAAAAACACATCATCTGAGTATTGAAAAGCCAGTACATTTAAAGGAGAAATTGTTTAATTGCACATGCGTGGTTTCATCTGCAAGTTGCATCCACAAAAGATAAAAACATGTCCGAACTTCAAAGTGGATTGTAGAAGAATCAGAATAATTTTGAGAACTCTGGGATGATAACTTTTACCAATTGATAACAACTTTTTTAAATGAAGTAAGCATTTAATAGTCCAAACAATAGTATCTAAGGCTACTTGGTTTGGTCTTTTGATGTTTGATAGCAGACTATTTAATTTTAGGAAATGTTTTCCAAGTGCAGTAGAGAAACACCGTACTATTATGCGGTGCTGCCTGGGGAGATAGCAGTGCACTTGGGTAAAGAGTAAATATCCTGAAGTTACCGTGCCCCGCCAAGGACCTGAACGAGTTGAGCGTTATTTACTCGGTCAACATGATAGGCTCTCACCTCTCACCCCTCTCCAGTCAGTATTCGCTCAGAAAGAAGAGCTACAGTTATTAAAGCCTAACCCTCTTTTGCCTTCAGGACGGGACTGACACTACAGGTTTATGACTGAAACTGGAGGGGGATGTTGCATGTAAAAGACTGTTACCGGTGGGATCAACTCTAGATATTTCGTATCAGCAAACTCCAGAAGACAGTGAAGGGCAGGGGAGCCTGGCGCACCGCGGCCCACGGGGCTGCAGAGTCGGACACGCCTGCGAGACTGAACGGCAACAATGCAGAATGCCTGCAGGTTGATGACGATCCATGCGCTTCTAAAAGTAAGGGGCCAGATAATGAGTAGAGAAGGATGCCTGGGCCATGTTAGGGACCGTCTGTCTCAGGGCCCCTTAGCCGATGGCCCACGATCCTCAGAGTCTGTGACCCACTTGAATCTAAATCCAGGACTTCGCAGCCCCATGTGCACACCTAGCTTTCACTGGGCTCTCGAAAGCCACGTCAGACCCCAGACCATGCAGCCTGTGTCCTCAGTGACTAGTAGCCGAGGGTCTGTGAGTCTGTAGGAGTCTGGCCGATGACTGAGCTATATGCAGGGGCCCGGGAATACCTGGGCTTCTTGACATCAAGACCTTTTTGACCTGTGTCTCGTTTTCTGCCTTAAGCCGTTATTTGATTCTAAAGGTTTTCTTGTCAAGTCTACAAACATAAAACAGTATAAATTATGCTGCTCTACCCACCTTGAAATGGAATACTCTATACCCAAACTTTAGATTTAGTAAGGGATGCATCCTAGAACAGTAGAGGATGTGATCTCTATGATACCATTGCCTGTTTTCCATTTATTTTACATTGAAGGTTTTTACATTAACATCATTTTTATAATTTTTCTAACGCTAAAATAAATGCTCTTGAAAAGTGCACCATCTGTGCTTTGTCTGATTATCTGGTCCAAATGGAATGGTTGTCAAATTCTGAGTCCCTTTTATTTTTATGAAAATAAAAAGAAGCTTCACTTCCTACTCAGCTTTATGAGTGAATCAACGAGAAGTCATCTACTGCATAATCTTCCCCCTAGAAAGTGATAAATATTTACAGTATATAATGAGATTTCATGTCAAAAATTGATGGTATTTATTGTGTTTTAATAAAAGCAGATTTTGAAAACATTAGTTTTATTAAACGAAAAAAGAATATTGTTTTAAAAATTGCCATTTTCATATTTGCTTTTTCTGTGGAGACCTTATATAGAAAGGCAGATTTTTAGCTAACTATATTACTATGGAAATCAGCTCCAACTGAATAGAAATAGTACAAAATAATGAAAACGCTAATACATCTTTACACATTGTATTATTCATCTATCAATTACTTTCCCTATTGTGGGCCCCACTCTTCCAGGTTTGGCTGCTTAACAGTCATATTTTTCCAGTATTTATTCTCAATTTCTTTTCTCAATCTTGATCCTAAGAATTAACTAAAAAAGAATATTTAAAAGGTCATGTTGTCCTTTCTTGTGCAAATCTGGGAGATAAGGCTGTTACTAACGCATTTTCTAATTTTTTAAGTAAATGTTAAGGGGAACATTTGGTTCTCTTATGAAAAGCTTTTCACAAACAGGTCAAATATGTTACAGGTGGAGGAAACATAGACTTTCCTTTCTAACCTGCCTGGGTCCCCCACCTCCTGAGCAAGTGGGGTTGAAAGGGTCATCTCTAACTTTGGTTAGAGGATCATCTAACTCTGAGTTTTAGAAGCTGATCTTTCCTGTGGTGAAAAGGTTCTAAGAGATTGATATAGAGAAGACAGCGGTTTCTACAATCAGTGATGAGACTATCTGACCACAAGTGACTCTGTATCAGAGATTATAGCTTTTCAGTGTCTGGTATAAATAATAGAGGGACGGGTTCAATCCCTGGGTCGGGAAGATCCCCTGGAGAAGGCAATGGCACCCCACTGCAGTACTCTTGCCTGGAGAATCCCATGAAGGGAGGAGCCTGGTGGGCTACAGTCCGTGGGGTCGCAAAGTCGGACATGGCTGAGCAACTGCACTCACTCTAGTGACCACACTGACTGGAGACTGCAGGCTCACATAGACACTAAGACGTGCACTTTAGACAACACTGTGCTGGTCGTGCACGTGCTGAATTCTGTCACTCAGTCGTGTCCAGCACTTTTCGGCCCCATGGACTACAGCACACCAGGCCTCCCTGTCCTTCACCATCTCCAGCCCTTTCTCAAACTCAGGTCTGTCGGGTCAGTGGTGCCATCCAATCATCTCCTCCTCCGTCATCCCCTTCTCCATCTCCCACCCATCTTCCCCAGCATCAGGATCATTTCCAGTGAGTCAGCTCTGTGCGTCAGGTGGCCAAAGAATTGCAGTTTCAGCTTCAGCATCAGCCTTTGGAGTGAATATTCCGGGCTGGTCTCCTTCAGGCTGGACTGGCTGGACCTCCTTGCTGTCCAGGGGACTCAAGAGTCTTCTCCAGCACCATGGTTCAAAAGCATCAGTTCTTCGGCGCTCAGCTTTCTTTAAAGTCCAGCTCTCACATCCATACACGACTACTGGAAAAATCATAATTCTTATTAGATGGACCTTTGTTGGCAAAGTAAAGCCTCTGCTTGTTAATGTGCTGTCTATTTTGGTCATATTTTTTTCCTAGGAGCAAATGTCTTAATTTCATGGCTGCAGTCACCATCTGCAGTGATTTCAAAGCCCAAGAAAATGAAGTCTGTCACTGCTCACATTGTTTGCCCACCTATTTGCCATGAAGTGACGGGACAGGAGGCTATGACTTCGTTCCTTGAACGCTGAGTTTTAAGCGAGCTTTTTGACTCTGCTCTTCACCTTCATATCAAGAGGTTCTTTAGTTCTTCTTCTTTTTCTGCCATAGGTGTCACCTGCATATCTGAGGTTATTGATATTTCTCCTGCAGTCTTGATTCCAGCCTGTGTTTCATCCAGCCCAGCATTTGCTTCATCTAGCCTAGCATTTCACATGATGTACTGTGCATATAAGTTGAATAGGCATAGTGACAATATACAGCCTTGATGTCCTCCTTCCCCAATTTTGAACCAGTCTGTTGTTCTTTGTCTAGTTCTAAGTGTTGCTTCTTGAAATTTCTCAGAAGGCAGATAAGGTGGTCTGGTATTCCCATCTCTTTAACAATTTTCCACAGTTTGTTGTGATCGACACAGTCAAAGGCTTTGGCATAGTCAATAAAGCAGGAATAGTTGATTGTCTTGAAATATTTCGCTTTTCTGTGGTCCAGTGGATGTTGGCAATTTGATCTCTGGTTCTGCTGCCTTTTCTAAATCTAGCTTGAACATCTGGAAATTCTCTGTTCATGTACTGTTGAAGCCTCTCTTGGAGAATTTTCAGCATTACTGTGCAAGCATGTGAAATGAGTGCAATTGTGCAGTAGTTTGAACATTCTTTGGCATTGCACTTTGGGATTGAAATGAAAACTGACCTTTTCCAGTCCTGTGGCCCCTGCTAAGTTTTACAAATTTGCTGGCATATTGAGTGCAGCATTTTCACAGCATCATCTTTTAGTCTATAAAATTGCTCAGCTGGAATTCCATCACTTCCACTAGCTTTGTTTGTAATGATGCTTCCTAAGGCCCACTTGACTTCACACTCCGAGATGTCTGGCTCTAGGTGAGTGATCACACCATCATGATTACCTGGGTCATGAATATCTTTTTTTGTATAGTTTTTTCTGTGTGTTCTTGCCACTTTCTCTTAATATCTTCTGCTTCTGTTCAGTCCATACCATTTCTGTCCTTTACTGTGCCCATTTTTGCATGAAATGTTCCCTTGATATCTCTAATTTTCTTGAAGAGATCTCTAGTCTTTCCCATTCTATGGTTTTCCTCCATTTTTTTGCACTGATCAGTGAGGGAGGCTTTTTTATCTCTCCTTGCTATTCTTTGGAACTCTGCCTTCAGATGGGCGTATCTCTCCTTCTCTCCTTTGCCTTTTGCGACGTTTCTTTTCTCAGCTATTTATGTGTAAAGTTCCTCAGGCAGCCATTCTGCCTTTTTCCATTTTTCCCTGGGGGATGGTTTTGGTCGCCACCGCTTGGACCCTGCTGTGCACTCCCACTCGTAGTTCTTCAGGCACTCTGTCTATTAGATCTAGTCCTTGAATCTATTTGTCACTTCCCCTGTATAACTGTAAGAGATTGGATTTAGGTCATACCTGAATGGCCTAAGTGGTTTCCCCTACTTTATTCAACTTAAGTCCAAAGTTTCCAATAAGGAGTTCATGATTTGAGCCACAGTCAGCTCCCAGTCTTGTTTTTGCTGGTATATAGAGCTTCTGCACCTTCAGTTGGAAAGCATCTAGTCAAACTGACTTCATTATTGACCATCTGGTGATGTCCAGAGTCCAGTGTATATCACGGGAACCCGAGTTTATGCCTCAGCCACTATGTCAAAGTCGCTGAAGCTGAATGGTTCTGTGATGACCTACAAGTCCTCTGGAACTAACACTTAAAGAAGTCCTTTTCATCATAGGGGTTGGAATGCAAAAGTAGGAAGTCAAGAGATACCTGGAGTAACAGCCAAGTTTGGCCTTGGAGTACAAAATGAAGGAGGGCAAAGGCTAACGGAGTTTTACCAAAGAAACACATTGGTCATAGCAAGTTCTGTTAGTGGGGTGCCAGCTTTTGACCCCCATGCTACACAATATGTCAGAGCTTATGAGACTGACTTTGTCTTTCTGTCATTCACTCATCTATCAGTCTGCTTGTAATTTGATGGATGTATTTCCCCCTCTCCATCATTGTTTTTTCTTGTTATATTTATTCTTCACTGAGGGTTTTTTTCCAAAATAAATAATATACTCAGGTGATTCAAAGAGAGGAAAATAGAAAGTGATAGACAGGGAGAGCTTTTCTTTCTTCTACCCTTTCCTTTATGCGTCCAGTCCCCATCCTGATTTCCCTACCCTGACAGATAACTTTCATTACTGGTTTTGGTGTTTCTACAATGTTATTATATTTGTAAACAAATCAATAAATATATACACACAGATTCTTGTGTTCTCCATTATAAACAAACAATTTTATGATATTCATATATTTTTCCTTTTTAAAACCAGCTTTTAGAAAATCACATTTTATTTAAAAGTAAATGAATGAATGTATAAAAATATATGAATATATACACATTTTTAGTATAAATCTATCCTAGTCACACACCCACACACGTATATAAAATGTTTCATCATTTTTTTATACAGTTGCATTACGTTTCTCTTAAAGTTATATATTATAATTTATTGAACTAGTTCACTACTGGTGAAGAGTCAAGTCATTTTCAAACATTTTCTATTACAAAATATGCTCTATGTATCATTTGGTGTGATAGCAATCTGTATGCATTATTTTGCACCTGTACAGGTGTACCTATAAAGTAAATACTGGGAAAATGATGGCCAGGTCAAAGGTTAAAGTATTTATTAATATGATTTTGAAAAATATTGCTAAATTACTCATAGAAATCATACTAGTTGGGTCAGTATCTGTTCTCACTATATCTAGTCCGCTACTTTTGCGAATGAAAGGTGCCATTAATCTGCTCAATTTTTCAATTTAATGGTTAACAAAAGCTATTCTAGAGTAGTTTTAGTGTACATTTTAAAACTGAGCATCTTCTTGTGTGTTTTAAAGCAATCTATGTTTATTTTCTCAATTTTGAAAATTACAAGTTAAAAAATATACCAGTATCCTGTTTCCTAGTTAATTAATCCATGTTGTCATTATCACATAGCAAGCAATCACAGGCCCTCTGTGGCAGACTCGCACTCCTGAGATCACTATTGGCTGGGGTAGCTCCTCTCCAGGCTTTGGTGGCCGAACACTTCTGTTCCCTCCTGCATGTCAGTACCTGATGCTCCCCTCCATGTACGTCTCACCCTCCTCTGAGCCAGCGGGTCAGGTGAGACCTGTTGTTTCATGGCAATGGCAGAAGCACAGAGGGCTTGCCCTCTTGCACAAGCGAACTGCAAGCCTCTGCTTATCCCATCTGCTGGCTTCTCATTTGCCAAAGAAAGCCACACGCCCGAGCACTCAGTCTAGAGGCAGAGGACACACAGGGCCAAACAAGTGGGATCAGCATCCAACCTGCCAGACTCGCTCTGCTTCCCTTCAGTCTACTTACGTTCCTTTCCCTGACTTTGCTGAGTCCGATGCCTGTTCATGACTCCAGTTTTTACTAAGTGTATTAAGATTGCGATCACAATGAACTGTGGAAAATTCTGAGAGAGAAAGGAATATCAGACCACCTCACCTGCCTCTTGAGAAATCTGTATGCAGGTCAGGAAGCAAAAGTTAGAACTGGACATGGAACAACAGACTGGTTCCAAACAGGAAAAGGAGTACGTCAAGGCTGTAGAGTGTCACCCTGCTTATTTAACTTCTATGCAGAGTACATCATGAGAAACGCTGGACTGGAAGAAACACAAGCTGGAATCAAGATTGCTGGGAGAAATATCAATAACCTCAGATATGCAGATGACACCACCCTTATGGCAGAAAGTGAACAGGAACTAAAAGGTCTCTTGATGAAAGTGAAAGAGGAGTGTGAAAAAGTTGGCTTAAAACTCAACATTCAAAAGGCGAAGATCATAGCATCTGGTCCCATCACTTCATGGGAAATAGATGGGCAAACAGTGGAAACAGTGTCAGACTTTATTTTGGGGGGCTCCAAAATCACTGCAGATGGTGACTGCAGCCATGAAATTAAAACACGCTTACTCCTTGGAAGGAAAGTTATGACCATCCTAGATAGCATATTGAAAACCAGAGATACTACTTTGCCGACTAAGGTCCGTCTAGTCAAAGCTATGGTTTTTCCTGTGGTCATGTATGGATGTGAGAGTTGAACTGTGAAGAAGGCTGAGCACCGAAGAATTGATGCTTTTGAACTGTGGTGTTAGAGAAGACTCTTGAGAGTCCTTGGACTGCAAGGAGATCCAACCAGTCCATTCTGAAGGAGATCAACCCTGGGGTTTCCTTGGAAGGAATGATGCTAAAGCTGAAACTCCAGTACTTTAGCCACACATGCGAAGAGTTGACTCATTGGAAAAGACTCTGATGCTGAGAGGGATTGGGGTCAGGAGGAGAAGGAGACGCCCGAGGATGAGACGGCTGGATGGCATCACTGACAGCTATGGTTTTTCCTGTGGTCATGTATGGATGTGAGAGTTGAACTGTGAAGAAGGCTGAGCACCGAAGAATTGATGCTTTTGAACTGTGGTGTTAGAGAAGACTCTTGAGAGTCCTTGGACTGCAAGGAGATCCAACCAGTCCATTCTGAAGGAGATCAACCCTGGGGTTTCCTTGGAAGGAATGATGCTAAAGCTGAAACTCCAGTACTTTAGCCACACATGCGAAGAGTTGACTCATTGGAAAAGACTCTGATGCTGAGAGGGATTGGGGTCAGGAGGAGAAGGAGACGCCCGAGGATGAGACGGCTGGATGGCATCACTGACTCAATGGACATGAGTCTGAGTGAACTCCAGGAGTTGGTGATGGACAGGGAGGCCTGGCATGCTGCGATTCATGGGGATGCAAAGAGTCAGACACGACTGAGCGACTGAACTGAACTGAACTGACCCTTCTAAACCCTATATTAACAACATCCCTTAAACTCTGTTTTTATTACATTTTTTATATATGATGAGATCTGATTTTCTTCTTCTTATTATTCAACCTAGACTTTAAGTAAATATTCTTACCAATTGCAGTTAAAAGGACCTCTTTGTGGTCTAGTTTATTGCATGAGGGTTAAAGAAGGTTGTGTCTGAGATTCCTATTCGTTTTCAATTCAGAATAGATTAAGAATTTTCTGTTAGTCTAATATGTGGCAAATTTTCTCAGATATTCCCGGGATAATTCAACATTAATAAGGTACACGATTATCTTATCAATTAGCTCTACCTCATTGTTCATGTTACTTCAATATTCTGTATGCTTAGGTAGTAAGGAGCAAGATGGCAGAGTAGAAGAACATGCACTCATTTCTCCTGTGAGAACTCCAAAATTGCAGCGAGCTGCTGAGCAACCATCAACAAAAGAATGCTGGACTCCACCAAAAACATATACCCCATGTCCAAGGGCAAAGAGGAAGCCCCAGTAAGACGGTAGGAGGGGTGAAATCACATTTAGAATCAAACCCCATATGCACCAGAGATGCTCAGAGGTCTCAAACAAAGCCTTATGTGCACCAGGACCCAGAGGCCCCACAGAGACTGGGCCAGACCTGCCTTTGAGTATTTGGATATCTCCTGCTGAAGCACAGGTCAGCAGTGGCCTGCTGCAGGGGTAGAGGCTCTGAGGGCTGCAGACCGGGGTCATATAGTGGATGGCATAAGCCCCCTTGGAGGAGGGTGCCATTAACCCCACCATAGAGCTGCCAAGCAGTTGACCCAGAAACTGCAGAACAATTATACCAAAGAAATTCTCAGACTGTTAAGAAAGTTCTCAGACCCGCAACAGATTTCTCAACATGGGCATTTGGCAATGGGACTGAGAACCCAAAAGGAATTTGACTTTGGAGGCCAATGGGATTTGATGACAGAACTTACATAGGACTGGGAAAACAGACTCTTGGAGGGCACAAACAATACCCTGTGCCACCAGAAGCCAGGAGAAAGGGACAGACACACCCCCAGAGACTGATCCAGACCTGCCTGTGAGTGTTCAGGTGTCCCTGGAGAAGGCACAGGCAGTCAGCAGCCTGCAGCAGGGTCAGGGCACTGATTACAACAGGGCTTGCACGAGACCTTTTAAAAGATGGCACCAGTATCTTCACTCCTCCCACCACAGTCTGACCTCAGGCCAAACAACAGGGAGGGAACACAGCCCCAGCCTTCAACAGAAAACTAGAGTAAAGATTTACTGAGCATGGCCCCACCCATCAGGACAAGACCCAGTTTCCCCACAGTCAGTCTCTCGCATCAGAGAGAAGATTTCATAAGCTCATTATCTGTATCCATCCGAGGGCAGAGAGACAAAACCACAATCACAGAAAACTAACCAATCTGATCACATGCACCACAGCCTTGTCTAACTCAGTGAAACTATGATCCATGCCAAGTAGGGCCACCCAAGATGACAGGTCATGCTGGAGAGTTCTGACAAAACGTATTCCAGTGGACAAGGAATGGCAAACCATCTCAGTATTCTTGCCTTGAGAACCCCATAAACAGTCTGAAAAGGCAAAAAGATAGGACACTGAAAGATGAACTCCTCAAGTGGGTAGGTGCCCAATGTGCTACTGGAGATCAGATCAGTGGAGAAATAGCTCCAGAGAGAAAGAAGGGACTGAGCCAAAGAGAAAACTGCATCAAGTCATGGACGTGTCTGGTGATGGAGTAAAGCTTAGTGAAGAACAGTACTGCACAGGAACCTGGAAAGTCAGGTCCATGAATCAAGGTAAATTGGAAGTGGTTAAGCAGGAGATGGTAAGAGTGAACGTTGACATTCTAGGAATCAGTGAACTAAAATGGCCTGGAATGGGGGGATTTACCTCAGATGGCCATTATAACTACTACTGAGGGCAAGAATCCCTTAGAAGAAATGGAGTAGCCATCATAGTCAACAAAAGAGTCTGAAATGCAGTATTTGGGTACAATCTCAAAAATGACAGAATGATCTCTGTTTATTTCCCAGACAAGCCATTCAATATCACAGTAATCCAAGTTTATGCTGCAACCACTAGTGCCAAAGAAGCTGAAGTTGAAAGTTTCTATGATGACCTACAAGACGTTCTAGAACTAACATCCAAAAACGTCTTTTTTATCATAGAGGACTAGGATGCAAAAGTAGGAAATCGAGAGATACTTGGAGTAACAGGCAAGTTTGTCCTTGGAGTACAAAATAAAGCAGGGCAAAGGCTAACAGAGTGTTTCCAATAGAATGCAATAGTTATAGCAAACACCCTCTTCCAACAATACAAGAGATGACTCTGCACATGGACATCACCGGGTGGTCAATACCAAAATCAGATTGATTATATTCTTTGCAGCTAAAGATGGAGAAGCTCTATATAGTAGCAAAAACAAAACTGGGAGCTGACTATGGCTTAGATCATGAACCCTTTATTGCAAAATTCAGACTTAAATTGAAAAAGTAGGGGAAACCACTAAACCATTCAAGTATGACCTATATCAAATCCCTTATGATTATACAGTGGAAGTGACAGATAGATTCAAGGTATTGGATCTAATAGACGGAGTGCCCGAAGAACTATGGATGGAGATACAAGACATTGTACAGGAGTCAGGGATCAAGGCCATCCCCAAGAAAAAGAAATGCTAAAAAGCAAAATGGTTGTCTAAGGAGGCCTTGCAAATAGCTGTGAAAATAAGAGAAGCTAAAGGCAAAGGAGAAAAGGAAAGATACACCCATCTAAATGCAGAGTTCCAAAGAATAGCAAGGAGAGATAAGAAAGCCTTCTTTGGTGATCAATTTGCCTTGATTTGCGGACCTAATATTTCAGGTTCTTATGTAATATGGCTCTTTACATCATGGGACCCTGCTTCCATCACCAGTCACATCCACAACGGGGTGTTGTTTTTGCTTTGGCTCCGTCTCTTCATTTTTTCTAGAGATATTTCTTCACTGATCTCCAATAGCATATTGGGAATCTACTGAGCTGGGGAGTTCATCTTTCAGTGTCCTATCTTTCCCAAAAAATAGCAAGGAGAAATAAGAAAGCCTTCCTCAGTGATCAGTGAAAAGAAATAGAGGAAAGACTAGAGATCTCTTCAAGAAAAAGAGATATCAAGGGAATATTTCATGCAAGGATGGGCACAATAAAGAAAAGAAATGGTATGGACCTAACAGAAGCAGAAGATATTAAGAAGAGGTGGCAAGAATATACAGAAGAACTGTGCAAAAAAGATCTTCATGACCCAGATAATCATGATGGTGTGATCACTCACTACAGTCAGACATCCTGGAATGTGAAGTCAAGTGGGCCTTAGGAAGCATCACTACCAACAAATTAGTAGAGGTGATGGAATTCCAGTTGAGCTGTTTCAAATCCTAAAAGATGATGCTGTGAAAGTGCTGCACTCAATATGCCAGCAAATTTGGAAACTCTGCAATGGCCACAGGACTGGAAAAGGCCAATTTTCATTCCAATCCCAAAGAAAGGCAATGCCAAAGAATACTCAAACTACCACACAATTGCAGTCAGGTGGCTCAGACGGTAAAGCGTCTGTCTACAATGCAGGAGACCCAGGTTCGATCCCTGGTTCGGGAAGATCCCCTGGAGAAGGAAATGGCAATCCACTCCAGTACTATTGCTTGGAAAGTCCCATGGACAGTGGAGCCTGGTAGGCTACAGTCCATGGGGTCACAGAGTCAGACACGACTGAGCGACTTCACTTCACTTCACACACTAGCAAAGTAATGCTCAAAATTCTCCAAGCCAGGCTTCAGCAGTATGTGAACTGTGAACTTCCAGATATTTAAGCTGGATTTAGAAAAGGCAGAGGAACCAGAGATCAAATTGCCAACATCACATGGACATCACCGGGTGGTCAATACCAAAATCAGATTGATTATATTCTTTGCAGCTAAAGATGGAGAAGCTCTATATAGTAGCAAAAACAAAACTGGGAGCTGACTATGGCTTAGATCATGAACCCTTTATTGCAAAATTCAGACTTAAATTGAAAAAGTAGGGGAAACCACTAAACCATTCAAGTATGACCTATATCAAATCCCTTATGATTATACAGTGGAAGTGACAGATAGATTCAAGGTATTGGATCTAATAGACGGAGTGCCCGAAGAACTATGGATGGAGATACAAGACATTGTACAGGAGTCAGGGATCAAGGCCATCCCCAAGAAAAAGAAATGCTAAAAAGCAAAATGGTTGTCTAAGGAGGCCTTGCAAATAGCTGTGAAAATAAGAGAAGCTAAAGGCAAAGGAGAAAAGGAAAGATACACCCATCTAAATGCAGAGTTCCAAAGAATAGCAAGGAGAGATAAGAAAGCCTTCTTTGGTGATCAATTTGCCTTGATTTGCGGACCTAATATTTCAGGTTCTTATGTAATATGGCTCTTTACATCATGGGACCCTGCTTCCATCACCAGTCACATCCACAACGGGGTGTTGTTTTTGCTTTGGCTCCGTCTCTTCATTTTTTCTAGAGATATTTCTTCACTGATCTCCAATAGCATATTGGGAATCTACTGAGCTGGGGAGTTCATCTTTCAGTGTCCTATCTTTCCCAAAAAATAGCAAGGAGAAATAAGAAAGCCTTCCTCAGTGATCAGTGAAAAGAAATAGAGGAAAGACTAGAGATCTCTTCAAGAAAAAGAGATATCAAGGGAATATTTCATGCAAGGATGGGCACAATAAAGAAAAGAAATGGTATGGACCTAACAGAAGCAGAAGATATTAAGAAGAGGTGGCAAGAATATACAGAAGAACTGTGCAAAAAAGATCTTCATGACCCAGATAATCATGATGGTGTGATCACTCACTACAGTCAGACATCCTGGAATGTGAAGTCAAGTGGGCCTTAGGAAGCATCACTACCAACAAATTAGTAGAGGTGATGGAATTCCAGTTGAGCTGTTTCAAATCCTAAAAGATGATGCTGTGAAAGTGCTGCACTCAATATGCCAGCAAATTTGGAAACTCTGCAATGGCCACAGGACTGGAAAAGGCCAATTTTCATTCCAATCCCAAAGAAAGGCAATGCCAAAGAATACTCAAACTACCACACAATTGCAGTCAGGTGGCTCAGACGGTAAAGCGTCTGTCTACAATGCAGGAGACCCAGGTTCGATCCCTGGTTCGGGAAGATCCCCTGGAGAAGGAAATGGCAATCCACTCCAGTACTATTGCTTGGAAAGTCCCATGGACAGTGGAGCCTGGTAGGCTACAGTCCATGGGGTCACAGAGTCAGACACGACTGAGCGACTTCACTTCACTTCACACACTAGCAAAGTAATGCTCAAAATTCTCCAAGCCAGGCTTCAGCAGTATGTGAACTGTGAACTTCCAGATATTTAAGCTGGATTTAGAAAAGGCAGAGGAACCAGAGATCAAATTGCCAACATCTGCTGGATCATCAAAAAAGCAAGAGAGTTCAGAAAAACATCTATTTCTGCTTTATTGACTATGCCAAAGCCTTTGACTGTGTGGATCACAATGAACTGTGGAAAATTCTTAGAGTTGGGAATACCTGACCACCTTATTTGCCTCCTGAGAAGTCTGTATGCATGTCAAGAGGCAACAGTTAGAACTGGACATGAAACAACAGAGTGGTTCCAAATAGGAAAAGGAGTCCGTCAAGGCTGTATATTGTCACCCTGCTTATTTAATTTGTACGCAGAGTACATCATGAGAAATGCTGGGCTGGAAGAAGCACAAGCTGGAATCAAACTTGCTGGGAGAAATATCAATAACTTCAGATATGCAGATGACACCGCCCTTATGACAGAAAGTGAAGAGGAACTAAAGAGCCTCTTGATGAAAGTGAAAAAGGAGAGTGAAAAAACTGCCTTAAAACTCAACATTCAAGAAACAAAGATCATGGCATCTGGTCCCATCACTTCTTGGCAAATAGATGGGGACAAAATGGAAACAATGAGAGACTTTATTTTGGGGGCGGGGCTCCAAAATCACTGCAGATGGTGATTGCAACCATGAAATTAAAACACGCTTACTCCTTGGAAGGAAAGTTATGACAAACTTAGATGGCATATTAAAAAGCAGAGACATTACTTTGCCAGCAAAGGTCCATCTAGTCAAGGCTATGGTTTTTCCAGTGGTCATGTATGGATGTGAGAGTTGAGCTATAAAGAAAGCTGAGCACAGAAGAATTGATGCTTTTGAACTGTGTTGTTGGAGAAAATTCTTGAGAGTCCCTTGGACTGCAAGGAGATCCAACCCACCTATCCTAAAGGAAATCAGTCCTGGGTGTTCATTGGAAGGCCTGATGCTGAAGTTGAAACTCCAATATTTTGGCCACCTGATGCAAAAAGCTTTGAAAAGACCCTGATGCTGGGAAAGACTGAGAGCGGGAGAAGAAGCGGAGGACAGAGGATGAGATGGTTGGATGGCACCACCAACTTGATGGACATGGGTCTGAGTAAACTCTGGGAGTTGCTGATGGACAGTTGCTGATGTGCTGCAGTTCATGGGGTGAAAAAGAGTTGGACACGACTGAGTAACTGAACTGAACTGATATACTTAAGTATTTCCATTCACTTGATCTGACATGGACCAAGAGAGGTAACTAATGCTTTTCACCAGTGCTTTTTGTCTGTTTCTACTTCTACCATCTGTAATTTGTATGTTATAAATGTTTGGTGCATAGATAGTTGTAACTTTTATGTCCACTGTAAATAACACACTTCCAAAGTATTAGGCTTTCTTTTTTTGTTGTAGTTTGGCTGATGTCTCTACTTTATTTTTGTTTGTATTTTCTGGTTTATAGCTTTAATTTTTTTTTTTTTTAGCCTTTCTGGAATATTTATTTAATTGAATCTACACCTCACACCATAGAATTGGGTTGTGCGATCCTTTGGAAAGTTTCTTCTTTAAAATCTGAGCCTTTTAATAGGTGAGTTATTGATATAAAGATCCCATTTCATCTTTATTCCATGGTGTTGTTTGTACTACCTGTCTCTGTGATTTTGAAGTCTTTCATTTTCAAGTCTCTTTCCTTTGCTTTTTGTGTGTTTCTCTTCTGTAATTCAAACTATGTGTTTTTTTCTTTTTTTGTGGGGGGGGGGGCTTGTCATCTTTAAGGCTTTATTGAAAAGGCATTCAGTTCAGTTCAGTTGCTCAGTCATGTCCGACTCCTTGCAACTCCATGAACCGCAGCACGCCAGGCCTCCCTGTCCATCACCAGCTCCCAGAATCCACCCAAACCCATGTCCATCGAGTCGGTAATGCCATCCAACCATCTCATCCTCTGTCGTCGCATTCTCCTCCTGCCTTCAATCTTTCCCAGCATCAGGGTCTTTTCAAACGAGTCAGCTCTCCACATCAGGTGGCCGAAGTATTGGAGTTTCAGCCTCAGTATCAGTCCTTCCAATGAACACCCAGGACTGATTTCCTTTAGGATGGACTGTTGGATCTCCTTGCAGTCCAAGGGACTCGCAAGAGTCTTCTCTAACACCACAGTTCAAAAGCATCAGTTCTTCAGTGCTCAGCTTTCTTTACAGTCCAACTCTCACAGCCATACATGACCACTGGAAAAACCATAGCCTTGACTATATGGACCTTTGTTGGCAAAGTAATGTCTCTGTTTTTTAATATGCTGTCTAGGTTAGGATGGAATTTTGTGTTCCCAGCAGGTAGGCAGCGGAGAGGGCCACGGGGAGGCCAATGGACAGAGCTCCCCCGGCAGGGCTCCGTCTGCCCCAGGCCACCCTCCTCCTGGGCCCCACAGGCAGAGGGACCACCAGGCCCACCAGCCCACCGACAAACTCCCTCTGCGCCTCCCACTGCCCTTTCCACCTTCAGACACCGTGGGCTGTGGGAGGGCCGCTGCACTCAAGCTCAGCAAAGTGGACAGAGAAGCCCCAGGGAGCCACAGGGCACACGACACACACCCACAGTGAAGAGGGACCCAGCCGAACCCCGAGTCCCATCAGTCGCGTGTCCTTTCTGGTCTCTTCGGGAGAAGAATCCTCCCTGACCTCTTCACCTCCTTCATCCATCGTGTTTTGGCTCCACTCCCACCGCGGGTCACCCAGGAGAGGATGCTAGTCTTAGAATCCTGAGCGCCTGTTGGCACGATGCTGTTTCAAATCATTTTATATCATGTAGGCGATATTCTACTCTCTCATGTCCAAAAGGAGCAGCTGGGGTCAGGAACAGCGGGTCCTCTGTGTGGTGGCAGCCCAGTTAGCTTCGCCCAGCCTCCTCCCTGCATGGAGAGGGGTCCTGGGGACATCAGCTACCTGGCTACATGTCCTCAGGGGCCACCGCTGCTCTCAGCCATGCCACCCTCTGGAGACTTCATCGCTCAGGATTCCACGAAGCTGCTCAGTGGGAAACATGTATGGTGGCTCCAAAATTTCCTCAAGTGTCAAGATTAAAAAGTTAAACTTAGTTGCTCAGTCGTGTCCGACTCTTTATGACCCCATGGACTAAAGCCCACCAGGAGCCTCTCTCCGTGGAATTTTCCAGGCAAGAATACCAGAGTGGGTTGCTATTTCCTTCTCCTATGTGTTTTTTTCTTTAGTTGTGAACTTTATAATAATAAAGATAGTACGGGGACGGAGGTTGGAGGGGGGTTCAGGATGGGGATCACGTGTATGTCTGTGGCGGATTCATGTTGATGTGTGGCAGAACCAATACAACTGTAAAGTAATTAGCCTCCAATTAAAATAAATAAATTTAAATTTTAAAAAATAATATTCATTTGAGACCCTTAGTCTTGCATTTCTCAATTCCCTGCTATGAATAATGATTAAAAACTAAGATATTTCCTCTTCCTTTTCCTTCTACTCCCTCTTTTCTCTCTGCTGACTTTGCTGCTGCTGCTGCTGAGTTGCTTCAGTCGTGTCCGACTCTGTGTGACCCCATGGATGGCAGCCCATCAGGCTCCCCCGTCCCTGGGATTCTCCAGGCAAGAACACTGGAGTGGGTTGCCATTTCCTTCTCCAATGCATGAAAGTGAAAAGTGAAAGTGAAGTCGCTCAGTCGTGTCTGACTCTCAGTGACCCCATAGACTGCAGCCCACCAGGCTCCTCTGTCCATTGGATTTTCCAGGCAAGAGCACTGGGGTGGGGTGCCATTGCCTTCCCCACTGCTGACTTTAGTTACTAATTATATTTACTTTTAATAAGTAAGAGAATGAGTTTATGGGGTTTCTGACTCCCTTTCTCCCTTGCCTATCCATTTTTTATTATAAAATTCATACAGGGTCAAGCCACATAATATCTATATTTATTCTGGCATCTTAGCCCCCCATGCTTTTCTTGCCCAGGTTCTACAGGTAAATAATTCAACATTTATTTCTAGAGCTTTGGCCACTGGTTATCTAGTTACTTCTTAGTTGGCTAAAATTCAGTGAACCCTGCAGAAAAGTTCAATGGCACAATATTCTCTGAGTTCTTGCAAGGCCAAAACAGCTCATAGATTTCATGATTGAGTGAAATTTTGGCAGTTAGACAGTGGGGCTTCCCTTGTAGCTCAGTCAGTAAAGAATCTGCCTGCAGGGCAGGAACCCAGGTTCGATCCCTGGATTGGGAAGATCCCCTGGAGAAGGAAGTGGCAATCCACTCCGGTACCCTTGTCTGGAAAATCTCGTGGACAGTGGAGCCTGGTGGGCTGCAAAGAGTCGGGGTCACAAACAGTTGGGCACGACTGAGCGACTAACACTTACTTACTTAAACAGTCTTCATCTCATACTCTTTCCTTGGGTACCTTGTTGCTCATTGCCTTTATGTACTGAATGTTGATAAGAAGAAAGGCAAGACCAGTAAGAATTTTTAAAACTTTTCCCTTTCCCCCCTCCTCTTCTTCCTCCTTTTTCTTCATTTTTAAAGATCAAGTGTAAGTCCTGGAGTTGACCATATTGGATCCATCTTCCTCGTTTACTCGGTGTCCTTTGAAAATGCTGAACTTTACTTGAGCCTTATGATCTTGGAAAATAGCAAAGATTAAAGACATGTCACCACCCTTTTGTATTCTGGGAAACTAATTATAAAGAGTTTCCCTTTGGTATATAACTTGGAAAAGACTCACGGATTACCTATGACAGCAGAGACACTGACCTTCCGAATTCTCATCCTTTGCCTCATAAATGATTAGATAAACTGTATTGTCCTCACTGATCAGTCAGAACGAAATGCTTGCAAACCAAACTTTGATTTAATTTCTCTCCTTCCCCCAGGTATCTGAAATTTAACCCATCCTCTGCCTAAACCAGCACACAACCCAGCTTCAAGGGCTGCAGGAAAATAGGCCAACCTTAAAGTATAATACTCTCTGATCGTAGAGATTTCCTCTGTTCCTGAACCATCTGGGCACAGGAAAACTTAAAGCTTGCCTCTATCCTAGGTGCTCGTTATGAAAATTTACATGGTTCTAACTTATATTCAAGTGCTCAAGTTCTCTGGGTATTCTACTATGCTGTCTGGGATTAAACAGAGATGGGAGATGAAGCCTGGAGAGAGCAGAGTGAAATACTCAAGATGCCTTTGCTGGGATACACCATCATCCAGTTTTCTCTTGTATTCCCCCGTTCTCTCCATCATTCTTCCATTTCATGAAGTCTTTATCTACCTTCGATGGTAGGAAAAACTGAAACAGATCTCTTCTTCTACCTCTTTTATTTTGAACCTAAAACAGGGCTTCATGTCATTGTATGGCAAAACAAATACAGTATTGTAATTAAATAAATAAATAAATAAAAATTAAAAAAAAACAAACAGGGCTTCAGGAAGTCAAAACTTTTCTTTTCCTCCAGTTTTCCTGTATTTTCCTCCCTTGACATAATCAGTACTGAATGAGAAGTCATCAGTGCTTGAACGTGGAGTAAGGAAGTGAGAGACAGGAATTACAGAGGGAAGAGCAGAATAGCAGTCTGCACATGGCTATTAGCTGGGAAATAATTCTGTTAATATGACAAAAGGGCCTTGAGTCATAGACACTCTCATCAGTTCCCCTGTTCTCCCAGGTTCCAAGAATCTGCAAGAGATCTGGATGATTTTGGGGAGGAGTATCTCTTTTAGGTAGCTATCAGACATGCGTGGATACCACTCCATCCTGGAAGCGATCATTTTTCCCTCCCAAACCTGGACACTGGTAATCAGAACATGCCCAGAGATTCTCCCTCTCCCAGTCAAGGCTAAGCTTGCTGCTGTTTAGTTGCTAAGTTGTATCCAATTCTTTGTGACCCCATAGACAGTAGCCCACCAGGCTTCTCTGTCCATGGGATTTCCCAGGCAAGGGTACTGGAGTGGGTGTTATTAGTGCTAATAGCTCTGAGTACTATTTCCTTCTCCAGAGAATCTTCTTGACCCAGGGATCAAACTCATGTCTCCTGCTTGGCAGGTGGAGTTTTTATCATTAAGCCACCTGGGAAGCCCAAAGCTAAAGTTTAGTTAAGGTTTAATTTAAGGCTAAGTTTCTAGCCTTATCAGGACCAAGCAAGGTAAAACCTCCTGCACAGGTTGGTGCAAGTGCACCAAGGCCTAAAAGCTGATTCAAAGTGACCGGGAGTTCAGTATGTCCTAATTATAATGTTAGCATTGCGCTTTTGCCATGCCCCCCGCCCAGTGGGTCTGGCTTGGGTGCTTATGGGTAAGTGCCTGCACAGAAGTGAAGGTTATAAAACCTGACGCTGTCAATCAGCTTATCAGTCCAATGAGGTAGCCTGTGGGGAGGGACGTGACTCTAAATCACGGAACCCAACCCTCACTGCTGCTGTTTCCAGGCGGAGGCAGCCTGCTCTTTCCCCTTCTCCAGAGTGTTCTCTTGCTGTGCTTAATAAAACTCCTTCTGCCTGAAACTTACTTGTGTCACTCATCTGAATTCTTTCCCTTGAGAGGACAAGAGCCAAGAAAATCACTGCTCCATTCCCTGGACAGAGTCGAGAAACATCCTGAATGTCTCAAGCTCAAGTCCTAGAGGAAATGGGCTTTGGAATTACCCTATTCCAGCCTGCTTTGCCACATTCGGCCAGAGAGTACCCATTTATGCTTCTTCCTTCTATTTTATTATATTTTCTTCAAATACCCAAGATGTGGCTTATTAACCACTCAGTTTTCTGTTAGTTACTTCTTAGTTTTCAGCCCGCCATTACATAGTTCTCTTTGTTTTATAATAGAAATTGTTTCTACCTCTCCAAATCTCTGTTTCTTCATCTATAAAAAGGGAGTTATTGTATCGTCTTTATAAATGTCGTACCTATGACCTTATAATGAGAATATGCTTAGACTGGAGATCTGATCACATTGAGTAAATTGGAAATGACCATATCAATATCAATTATAAACAGATGTTTATAATATACAATAATTTTGGAGTTTATAATACACAGTTAATTTAGAGTTCTTGCAGGAGAAGATGGGTGCACATCCTTCTATTCCACCATACAGAAATGGTAAGGACCTAACAGAAACAGAAGATGTTAAGAAGAGGGGGAAAGAATACACAGAAGAACTATACAAAAAGATCTTCATGACCCAGATAATCACTATGGTGTGATCATTCACCTAAAGTCAGACATCCTGGAATGTGAAGTCAAGTGGGCCTTACGAAGGATCACTACAAACAAAGCTAGTGGAGATGATGGAATTCCAGTTGAGCTGTTTCAAATCCTAAAAGATGATGCTGTGAAAGTGTTGAACTCAATATGCCAGCAAATTTGGAAAACTCAGCAGTGGCCACTTGACCGGAAAAGGTCAGGTTTCATTCCAATCCCAAAGAAAGGCAATGCCAGAGAATGGTCAAACTACCGCACAATTGCACTCATCTCACACGCTAGTAAAGTAATGCTCAAAATTCTCCAAGCCAGGCTTCAGCAATATGTGAACCGTGAACTTCCTGATGTTCAAGCTGGTTTTAGAAAGGGCAGAAGAATCAGAGATCAAACTGTCAACACCCACTGGATCATCATAAAAGCAAGAGAGTTCTAAAAAGACATTTACTTCTCTTTAATGAATACGCCAAAGTCTTTGACTGTGTGGATCACAACAAACTGTGGAAAATTCTTAAACTTGGGATACCAGACCACATTACCTGCCTCCTGAGAAGTCTGTATGCAGGTCAAGAAGCAACAGTTAGAACTGGACATGGAACACTGACTGGTTCCAAATCGGGAAAGGAGTACGTCAAGGTTGTATATTGTCACCCTGCTTATTTAACCTATATGCAAAGTACATCATGCAAAATGCTGGGCTGGAAGAAGCACAATCTGGAATCAAGATTTCTGGGAGAAATATCAATAACCTCAGATGATACCACCCTTATGGCAGAAAGCAAAGAACTAAACAACTTCTTGACAAGAGTGAAAGAGGACAGTGAAAAAATTGGCTTAAAACTCAATATTCAGAACACTAAGATCATGACACCTGGTCCCACCACTTCATGGTAAATGGATGGGGAAACAATGGAAACAGTGAGAAACTTTATTGTGTTCCCAAATCACAGCAGATGATGACTGTAGCCATGAAATTAAAAGATGTTTGCTCCTTGGAGAAAAGCTATGACCAACCTAGACAGCATATTAGAAAGCAGAGACATTTGGACCTTTTCCAACAAAGGTCCATCTAATCAAAGCTATAGTTTTTCCAGTAGTCATGTATGGATGTGAGAGCTGGACTATAAAGAAAGCTGGGGGCCAAAGAATTGATGCTTTTGAACTGTGGTGTTGGAGAAGATTCTTGAGAGTCCCTTGGACTGCAAGGAGATCCAACCGGTCCATCCTAAAGGAAATCAGTCCTGAATTTTCATTGCAAGGGCTGATGTTGAAGCTGAAACTCCAGTACTTTGGCCACCTGATGTTGAGAACTGACTCTTTGGATAAGACCCTGATGCTGGGAAAGATTGAAAGCAGGAGGAGAAGGGGACGACAGAGGATGCGATGGTTGGATGGCATCACCGTCTCAATGGGCACGTGTTTGAGCAAGCTCCGGGAGTTGGTGATGCACAGGGAGGCCCAGTGTGCTGCAGTCCATGGGGTGTAAAAGAGTCAGACACGACTGAGTGACTGACTGAAACTGAATATACAGTAATTTTCATGAGTATGAAATATTAGCAAGCAGGTCTGAGAGGTATCTAAAAGCACAAAGAAAGACACTGGGAATGATGATTTCCCAAGGCCTCTCATGCCCTAGGGCTGTGCATACCTTCAGAAGTGGTACATTCTGGGGTTTTGTCTTAAACAAGTGCTCGCCTGGACTCAGTGTGCAAGTCAGCTCTCATTATAGTAATGTGGCCAGACTCAACCAGCAGAGGTATTTAGGGTTTCAGCGCCTGCATCCATCAAGGCAAAACTGTCAAACGACTTGCAGCTCTGTGAGCCACAGAGAGGCTACCTCCTGCAACATGTTCTATCTGATGTTTTAACTGGCCTGATCGTAAAGTCAAACCCACATTGGGCAATTCCTCAAATTTCCTTAATGAACGGTAGATTGGGAGAGGAGTTGTGTGGCTTTTGTAAGGTTATTTTCAGTAAGAGCCAAGGAAAGAGGAAGGGCATCCTAGAGTTGAGCGTGAGGTTTCCTTCTGGTCCGGGGTGAGCAGACATCCTGATTCCTCCACGGCCGCTCGATGCCTATCACCGGGGGATCACTGCAACTCATTTGGCCCAACTAGTGACAGAGCCGCTTGTTGTCAGGGAACCCAGTGCAGAGCTGCCCAGTCAAGGAGCAAAACAATACCCGTCTCTAAATCAGAGGACAAGAGAGCTGTAGTCCTCTGCTGACATTTTCCCTCTTGAATAAGAGAACGAGGTTTTATATGCAAGCAGGTAGAAGGAGGGCCTCCATGATTGGCTCCCAGCCAATCTTGTCCATTTTTCACAGCTGGCATCAAGATAAACTAATTTTTTACTTAATTGACCCCTATTACTTTCATTTTCATAGCTCACCACCGACTGATGGAATACAATTTAATACAATGCAATTCATGTTAGAGCATCCTTCATAGAAAAGCATGAAAAAAATAGTTAAAACCTAAGTGCTCACCAGTGGGGGTAGGGGAGATGGAGATAGGTAAACATAATTCTAAGAGAAAAGAGACCTCTATAAAATAGGAAAAGAATTGGTGCTGCCTGTGCTGGGAAACAGAGAAGGCACGGGCCCCCCACTCCAGTGCTCTTGCCTGGCAAATCCCATGGACGGAGGAGCCTGGTGGGCTGCCATCCACAGGGTCACGAAGAGCCGGACACGACTGAGTGACTTCACTTTCACGTTTCACCTTTATGCATTGGGGAAGGAAATGGCAACCCACTCCAGTGTTCTTGCCTGGAGAACCCCAGGGGCGGGGGAGCCTGGTGGGCTGCCGTCTATGGGGTCGCCCAGAGCCAGACACGACTGAAGCGACTTACCAGCAGCAGCAGTGCTGAGAAAGAGATAAAGAAAAAGCAAGATGGACAAGTTGTCAATAATTACTTCACTGAGATGCTTCTAAGAATTCAAGAAAGCTTCCCAAAGGAGGTGGAATGTAGCTGAGCCTTGGGAAGGAGTGAGGGAAGCAGACATCAAGCTGATGAGGACAAGGGAGCCTGTTCCAAGCAGGGCCGTGGGAGAGAAACGGGCGGAGCGCGGGAGGAGGGCTGTGGGAAAGCAGGCGGCCCCCACCCAGGAGACGCCCGCTTCCCCCGCCACGTGACGCGTGCATGCATCCGTTTGTCTCTAGGGATATGCGTATTTGGGACTTGCGCGTTTATGTTTCCTTCCATGAAAATTGTTCCTGATTTTGGAAATCGGCCTTTTTCATTCTTTTGGAAAGCAAGAAATACACACGCATGCACACTCATTTCCGTATCTATTTATATATTATAGAGTGAATCTACCTTTTGACTCCAATTCCAGGGCAACATCCCTCTGTTTACTCTAGCTGCCATCTTTTCATATTCACAGTGCCAGCAGAGACAAGTCCGGCTTCGTTATCATCGATACGCTCGCGTATTCGCTCAGTCCCAGGACACGGAGTTATTTCAGAGTTGTTGTCCATACCACTGTGAAAATCATCCCTACTAAGCATAGTCTAATGTCTGGGTCTTTAATTTTTACTGAGGTATAGTTGATTTACATGTTGTGTTAGTTCCAGGTGTACAGAAAAGTGCGCCAGTTACGCATGTACATAGTGTGTTATTAATCGCTTGGTCGTGTCTTACTCTGTGTGACCCCATGGACGGTAGCCCATCAGGCTCCTCTGTCCATGGGATTTTCCAGGCAATAATCCTGGAGTGGGCTGCCACTTCCTTCTCTAACATATATACACATATCCACTCTTTTTTAGTTTGTTTCCCCTGTAGGGCATTACACAGCATTGAGTGGGGTTCCCTGCTCTGTACAGTAAGCC